>LPNX010528259.1:1816800-1829830 GCA_001517045.1 Pseudotsuga menziesii
CTTAGTGTACAATAGCCAACCCTATAATAACATAGGCTGCTGCATTAAATAATTACATAATGGATTCGAATGCATGAGGAGGCAATTCGAATCTAGTCAAAAGCAGGCTTACTAAAATTAAGCAATTCCCCCATAGGTGCATAAAGTAGTTTCCAAATCAGCTAAGGAGCTCACGAATTGGAAAAAGCACTTAGGCAAGCTAAAAGGTGATGGAAGGACAACCCATACATGCTTTTCATAGGAGAAAAGAGTGGAGGATGTGGAGGACAAAAAACTAGTTAACCTCACCTAGTCAAACTTTCCCAATTGCCTTAAAGCACTGAAAAGCAGGCAATAAAGCAGAAAAAGCAGAAGGGCACCTAGGAGGCCAGGAATAAAGTAGATTTGATTCCTTGAGGTTTCCCAAGCGCTCCATGAGTCAAAATAGGAAATTTTGACCACTATGGATAGGTAGATGACAACTTGCATAAGGTGGAATCATGAAACTAGGCAAATAAGACAAAAATGATTAATTTAATGTCTGAGGTAGATAACTATGGGTTGATTATTCTAACACCCCCGATCACCTCCTTGGGAAGTCAACATAGAAAATTTAATAAAAAATTATAATTATCTACTAACAAAAAATCCTAAAGATGTTAAAATATTTAATAAAAGGTTGGATGAATCGTTGGATGTACCACATTCATACTAACCATGTTTGTATCTACTCGATTCAAATTGTAATTAATAAGCAACTCTTCCCCTATAGTTATTGATTTAATGGCATATACAAAGACACAATTTTCTCCATGCACCTCAAATATGCAGTTGGGTTGATTAAGTGTATACCCTAGTTGTGTATTGTTTATAAACCCCACAATATTCCTAGTTGTCTTTGGCCTTCTGTCAGTGTACACCGTTGCTCCTTTATTTTGATCTTTGTCTTTCAGCTGTAAATAATTTACTGACAACCCATATCTATGCATACTTCTTGTATATTGGACCAGGTGCATCCAATAATTATAGTTGTAAGAGGGTCCAACATACTCCATCAATTCTGTACGTCTGTCGTAACCAACCTTTATGCCATTCATACAAAACAAGCCCAATCCATGTAATGATGACAGTGCAATCCTATATATCCTCTCATTCACACAAAAATATGTGTTTACTAGAGGAAGATCCCTAGGTGTCGATTGTTTCACTAGATGTTTGTATTTTAAGGGAACCTTGATGTCTCCTTTTGTCTCATCATCATAGGAACATGACCCCACTTGTGCGAGAAAAAATTCCATTCGTTTATTGATTTTTCTTCTGATCTTCAGACATCTAGTTGATCTATCCCTTATAGACCTACTAGATGTCTCACTTTACTCTATCCTTTCTAAACTCCCGTCACTCAACGAAGACCTGTATAAAAAATACTTGTTTGGTTCTACCTGCAGCATGGCCAGAAAAAAATTGGAAAATAAGAGAAAAATACCACCAAAAACTTGGATAGACTTATAAGCATGACATAATAGTGATATCATTATCCTGAATAATATCAATAATTTCCTCGTATAACAGTTCATCACATAATCCTTTAACACGAGATAGATATCAAGTGGTTCCATAGCAAATGCTTCAGCCAATTTATCTCAAAATAAAAACTTTGTTTTTTACAAAATTTGTAGGTGTACCTTTTTTAATTTATTTTGTTTCCTCACCAAAAATATTAAATATCCAGTTTACGGATCTCAATATAGATAATAAAATCATTTTCTAATATTTTGTAACTTTTTTCAGAAGAAAAATAGGTGTTCCTTGATATTCAATAGTGAATCAAAGATAACTTTTACATAGTCCTGACAACAAGTCATTCTAGATGCGAGTGGAGATCATAAGTATCAAAACAATTCCCAAGGGAAAGGACGGAACCCACAATCCCAAGATGTATGAAGTAGAAATACCACATGGAGAACATAAGGAGCCCAAACCTCTTATCCAAGGAGGAATCGAGGGTGGAGAAAACACACCCTTGGGGGATGAAAAAAAAATCTATATCCCTAGCTAAAACAAGAAATATGCTAATGTATCCCATAGTTGAAAGAACCAAAAACAAATATGCCACATAAATAAATAAAAATCTCTTAAAAGTGTTGTATCATGCTTTCCTCAATGATTTCTCCTTCTAAAAATTATGAGAAGGAGAGGAGGCCATCCTTCATATTCAATTCTTCCTTGGATAAACGGTCTGCACTCATCTTGTGCTCCCTGTAGAAATAGCTAAAGTCATATAACCCACAAATTGAAGTCATCGGTAGTATAACATATATGTCAGATTTAGTGGATATCCAATGACAAATTTCACTACATATATATTGGAAATTGGATGAAGTATTCGTCATGTTAATATTATGTTTTAAAATATATGTTCTTGAATCCTAACACTCATATATCTTTATTCCCATGAGGAATAAAAGGAAAGGATCTTTGAATCAAAATGACGAAAAATTGAGGTATGCAATTGTTGATTATCATTCTAGTTTGTGATGGTATTTCCAAATATTAGAATTTTATTGCACACTTAGTCTTTTAGAAAAATCAATACTAGCCTTGATTTTAGTTGGGAACTCTTTAGAAGTTGAACGTATTATACTGAATAATCCAAAATAGTAAGAAATGAAATAAAATGAGATTTTGTGATCCATTTGGAAATGGGTTAAAATTTCTTTTAATAGCCAAATTTTTAGCTGTGATCCAATCTACAATCTATTTCAGTTTCTAATTCTAATATAGACACACAGTTTACAATTGAATTTGGAATATCCCTGAGAGTTGCATTGCTCGTCACCTCCCTTTCTACCTTAGCCACCATTTCGTACTTTTGGGTGCAAATGGTCAAGATTTTAGCTTAATCCAAGGCTTGTTAGTAGGTAAATCCTCATGAGCACAAACACCTTGGAAAAAAGCTTTCAAAGAGCAACAAAACCAATTCAACATAATGGACAACAACTTCTCATCCTTCTCTTTTGTCCCTATGGAAGCCAAGTGATCTTTCAACACTGTGATCCTAGACAAGTAGCTAACCATTGTATCTATGTCACTCATACAAAAGGTTGAAATCTTGTTTCTCAAGAGCAACTCCCTATGGACACTCACACTCTGGTATAATACACCCAAAACATCATATATCTGGTTGCCAGTCTTCTTCTCTATAATGTGAGTCATCAAATTTTCTGACCCAAAGTAATAATCCCTACAAATCTGAAGGAACCTCAAAGAAAAATCAGCAATCAAATCAAGTAAGGAAACCTTTCTATGGTCCAAACACTTCTTCCAAAGAACAATAGTATTTCACACCCAACCTATAATAGGTCAAGCACCTCTCCCATGTATGAAACAACTGAAACACCTAAATCCTATTCACCTAGAGAGAAATCCCTGTCAAATCATCTTTAATACCATGTGGAAATTTTGAGAGTTGTTTCTTAGTGAAAATTTAAAAAATTCACCTCAAACTTGAGGTTCCCCAAATCTATTTGGGTGAAATTTCAACCTTAGGAATAAATATAAAATATGAAGTACATCAATATATATTTCACTTCTGTCCAACCAAATACACAAAAAATCTTAAGAAAATAAACACCGAACAATTGTACCTTAAGAGAACTATGTTTCCAACCCTTAGGGTACAAATCTGTTGACGGGCCTAGATGGCACAATTGTCAACCGAGAGACAACCCGATCCGAAAGTTTTCAAATATGCTCTCATTCGTTAGGTAGCTGCCTCTGATGGGTTTAAGGCCCCATTTCCTTCCCTAAAATACTCCCAACTACAGGAAAAGACTCATAAAAGAAAAACTAAAACTGCTGATTGTTAACTAATTCTATATTATACCTATGAACATACACAACAAACAGTTAACGATATTTAATGAATTAGTTTAATATATTACACAACTAACAGCTGGAATGAATCTAATAAAGCAATTACTATATGAATACAAGAATATATAATTAAAGAAATTATTAACAGCTTCAATGAATTTACAAAAAGTTACAGTATAAACACATGTACATTAATAATAGGATTAAAATGATAACTAATCAAAATATTAATGTCAGATCTGATCCAATATGGGTTTTCTGTAAAAATAAATGAAGAGAACTATCATTAACCTAACCTAATTGTTCTATCCTGATCAGGAGCGAAGAAACATTAACCTGGAATCAATTTACAAATAATGCTACTGTAATCCTGATAGTATTCAGAAGAAATTCAGAAATTAAACAAGATAATACAGTGAATAAGTATATCACACACATCATGATGAAAACATCAAATCTACTATGTGACATATATCAGCAAATTAAAACTAGCATAAGTCGATAGTTAAACATGATGTATTTGCATAATCCATTAAAGAAATAATGACAAGACATAAATACTGCAGAAAGAAGTGACAAGATAAAACGATATCATCAATACATTTGCATAGCATAAATACTGTAAATATATATATATATAGATATCAACAGTCAAAATCTGCTGCAACTTGTAAACAAAAAATTGTCTTAGGTTACAGGAGATAATTACAGTGATCTTGTCTCGCCCTTTTCCCAACTATCAACCCCCCTATTCAGTAATACATGTCTCCTTTAAATACATGCCATCTCACATGGAGATAGTTCTACAAAAATGGAAACTACCAAATCGAAATCTTAACCAATTTCCTTTAAAAATGACAAGTGAAACTGTCATTTTTCTATATGCGTTACAATATCTTGAAATTGGAAATATTCGATTTATGACACAAAATCACAAAATGATAAAGGCACTAGTCATGTAGTGACACCTGGGAAACAGCAAAGCCAACCGATTTGTTTCACGATTCCCCGGGGATCATCCTCCAAATGAGCGATCCAAAAAAAAAACACATCAACCATATAACTTGCAGCACTACACAATAAAAAGAAATAATTAACACCTACGCAAGAGAAAAATAAAATAAACTACATAATCCATGAATTAATTCAAACCAATACCTGCCACAAAAATAACTTGATTGTCACTTGATTATAACTTCAAACCTGAAAACTTCTTAAACATATATACAATAGAGAATGTGCCTGAAATATTATAATTTTACAGGAGCATTAAACACCTATATATTCACACCATTCGCCGGATTCTGTGAATGACCCTTGAATTGCATCAAAGTAACCTGAGCATTGAGCTCACGCACCTTTTCCTCATTCTTATGATTCTCGTTTTGCAATTTCATTACCCTGCGAATTAACCCGTTTTTATGCTTCTTCAAACGCAACACACATTTATCATCTAAATCGATTTTCTCTTTCAACCTCAAATTCTCATCCTTGATAACATCATCACGTGTCACCATCTCTGTCAGTTCTAATTCCATTCTATGGATTTTATCTAGCAGACAACTAACAAAGAGTGGGTGAACGGTTTCACCAATTCGATAAGACCCGGGTAAATTAACTTCAACGGACTTGCCCTTCATCGGAGGATCGATCACAGGGTCAACCTGAAAATTATTATTAGACACATGAGGGCTGCTATCTGCGGGGTTTACGAAAGGCTCATGACCAATATCAAGACCATTATCAGGTGAAACAGTTTTCTCTTCCTCATCGTCTAGCACAATTGTTTCAATATCAACATTATTGCTCACGGCAGACTTAACAGCATTAACCTTGGATAACATACTCCTCGTAAACCTACAAGTAACTTTACCATTCGGCCTTTTTCCGTTTTGTTCGCAGGAATTCTCATTACGTTTCGGTGTCACAGGGGACAGATTTAAAGATTTCTCCCTACGCTTGAAAGGCATAGGGCTATCAGGACTACTCACAGGAGCGGAAGCATTATCATCGCGTACACTGGGGCTTACACAAACAACAGGGTTCGACATAGGCTTGCGCACAGGCAAAGCTGGAACTTGACAAGGCTCTTGATGTCTTGCACACTCTTCAGGGAAATCGAATTGGCAATGGCAGAATTCCAAGAAGCCATTTTTTTCCAGGAAATCATCCCACGACCGGTTTTGCTTAGACAATTTTCTTTCTACCAATATCCTAACCAAGCCGTGATGGAATAGACTACGATTGATGTTCTTCGGCCCCTTTTTAATGGCCGAAGACATCTTGGTCATACTCTTAACTAGATAATGAGGAAAATTAAGAGGAAAACCAAGAAACACAGCCATTAACCGGAGATGATATACATAATCCAAGGAAAAACGACCCTCACAGGTCACATACCTGTGGATAACATCGAGGACCGGTCGCCATTCTTTCTTGAAGTATTTCCTTGATACCCCAGTTTAGAAAGAAACATCTTAAAAAGGGTTCTTCATCATTTGTATCCATTCCGTGACCTCCATCTGCTTATATTTGAACCAACGTTCACCTGTCAATGGCAGGCCCATAGCCAGAGTAACTGAGCGCTCGTCGACCCTGAATTGGAGATCAGCCACACTAACCCTAGCATCAACCAGTGACATGGAAAACAACCTAGTCACCTCAGGGTTCGAGTTTGTGAACTTGCGAATGAAAGGAAATCATCCTACTGCTTCAACCTTGGCTAATAGGTTAGGGTTTCCATCAAGGAGTTTGGTATCACTGGGTTCAACCCTAACCACCAGAGCCATAGCTGCGAGCGAAAATGCACATAGCTGCACACAGAATAGAAACCAAAAATCGAAACCCGACAGTAAACTAGAGAGCGAGCATTCAGGGTGTAAACCGAGCAGAAAACACAAACAATGAAACCGAACATTCACATAAAAAAATTGCGCCATGAACAAAACCAGACAAGACCCCTGTAAACTCGGCATGGGGGAGGGAGAATAACCACGTAGAGTGGTAATCAAGTGATAAAAGAACTGACGGTGAAGACTCTAGTCCAGACTTGTTTTGATTATTTATCCGACCCGATCATAATAACACCACTACTCGCATCAGATACAGATGTTCAATGAGCATGGAGCCACGACGCTGAGCACGTACTGGCGATTGAATATCATTTACAAAGCCATGTACGAGTGTAATGATGCCGTATCAATATGTGATCAAGTGGATGAGATAGCGACACGAATGGAACCGGCTAGAAGGAATGGACCTTGGGTGTTTGCCATCGACCTTACCTTATGATGATTTAAATCTTCGAAGGTGGCGAGCATACGACACAACACAAACCATCAAACCAACACCGGACCTTCGCAATATGGATCACATTATAAGAATCGAAATTAAACACTTATGGTAATATTGAGTATGGTTTGGAGCCTAAACGACGAACTTTAGGATAAGGCATGTTTGCATAAATTATTAAGCCTTCAATGTTCTAGGACCTTGTCAAATTTACAATAAACCAATGACACATATCCATTAATTAATATTCCAGTGAAAACTTATAGCGAGAGGAATAACAACCAAAGTTTATCTCTTAAGTTGTAAAGATAAATTCATCCAAAGTAATGGTTTTAATGTAATGATTTCTGTCCATTAACCATAGTTCACAAAGATGCAAAACACATGGAATTTCATCAATTCAGTAGCTCATGGAATATCACCATTTTAGTAGCTATCGATTCTTTAAATTTGAAATGAGAAATTTAAACATTTCATCAAACAAAATGAAATTGTTTGATGAAACATGTTTTTTAAGGTTGTTGGGTAGGGGCACCACAGATGGCGACTGACTGGGCGGAACAGTTATCTCTGATTTATTAACCTGAAATCATGCAATCAAAGAAATTAGATCCCTCATGTATGCCATTATACAGAAGTAAATATTTTAACCTCTCAAACAAATCCAAGAATTTCACATTTCTAAAAATTACCAGAAATTTACATTCTTAATTACTTATTTGATGAAGATCAGGTCTCTCACAAAATTTAGTCCAAAAGAAGTAAAACAGTAAGTGGCTTGGTTTTGAAGAATAAAGTCATCAATACCACAAGCATGGCCCTGCTGCCAGCAGGCGTCCATAGCCTTGACAGGGTTGCTTCAAAGCCCAAAGAATGCCAGTATCCCATCTGTCAGCTTATAGATATACAATTCTGGTTAGGCTGAACTGTTATCATCATTTTTTCCCCTTTTTTTGTATTTTTTATATATATTTCTAAAGGCCATGGTTCTGGCTTGGTAACCAGGTAGTAACCATGTCAGTCACCAATCTGCATTACAATAAATAAACCGGCTAGTGATGAGACCTTTTATCCCTGGATGGTTTTGTCCAAGGGCTATTTTCCAGGCTTGGTGACCAGAAACGACAATGTTACTGAATGCAAACCTATGATCCTGAACAGACTGGCTTGTTATGAGACCCTCTGTCCTTCAGATTATTTTAGAGAAATATTCGAATCCAACCATGGCCAGATTGTAGTTATGTTTAATCTCTAATGAGATTATCTTAGTAGATAGGGAGGAAAATCTAATTCTCATTACGAGAGGGAGTGATGTAAAAGACTTAAAAAGATAACCTTGACAAATACTGCCTTAACCCTTTTCGAAAAATCTTTGCAGAGACTCATCTTATTAATTTATATTTACATGTTTTAAAAAAAAATCTGGTTAAGTCTAGAAAAATGAAAAACCGTTCACTGTTCAATACGTTAAACAACATGACAATATTTAGGATAGTAGACCATGATGCACGATTTGCAAGTCAATCACAAAATTTGATGAAAAGTCATCAGTTTGAAGTTTAACTAATTGATCATTCTCAAACATTACGCAAATAAAACAGCAAATAGATATGAGAAGAAATTCACAACAAACAAATAAAAAATAAACACTCCAAAATAAAATTCCACAAATCGAGAAAACCACACAAGGTATATACAGGATAATCCCTTGCATAGGGATCAGCAAAAATATCTTTTTATAAGATGACCATTTACTGGAAGGTTCTCGATGTCTCCCTCCAGCGTCTGCAACCTAAAGGTGCTAGGCCCAAGTTTTTCTACAATGATAAACGGTCCTAGCCACAGGCATTGGAACTTAGTATGTTTTCCTCTGTCTTTGTGTTCTTTGTCCCATTTTAGCACTAGGTCACCTACTTCCAGATTCCTACTGGCTGATTTTCGGTGATCGAACCAGTGTTTCACCGTCTTCTGATGTTGGTCGAACTTCTTTCTGGCTAACTCTCTTTCCTCTTCCAGCTTAAGCAAGGTATTAATTCTATGTTCCATAACAGAACATGTTGTTTCTTGTATTGACTGGGAAAGTTGTAAAGAGGGTAAAAATAGATGAGGAGGCGTGATAGCTTCTTTACCGTATACCAAGAAAAAGGGAGAGTTACCTATGGCAGCCTTGGGAGTCATCCTGTCAGCCCATAGGGCATTTGATAAAGCGTTGCACCAATTTCTATGGTGATTAACCACTGTGCGTTTCAGAATTTTGATTAAATTTTTATTGGAAGATTCGGCTAATCCGTTACCCCGAGGATAATAATTAGCTGAATATTTTAACTTTATTCCCTTTTCCAATGCATATTCTGTTAATTTTATAGACGAAAAATAGGTTGCATTGTCAAAAATCAAAGATTCTGGAACACCAAACCTGGTGACAATAAAGGAGTCAAGGAAAGATATCACCTGTTCTGAGTTAACCACTCGCAAAGGAATGGCTTCAACCCATCTAGTGAAATAATCGGTGGCTGTCAGAATGTATTTGTGTTGCTGTGAGGAAGCTGGTTATAATTGGACCAACAATGTCCAAGCCCCATTGTTGAAATGGGACTTCAATAATAATAGGATGGAGAGGTAACGCTGCTTTCTTAAGCCTGACGCCTGCTCTCTGACACTCCTGACATTTCCTAACAAAGGCATATGCCTCCTTAAACAAAGTAGGCTAGTAATATCCAGCTTTGAGTATTTTATGTGCGGCGGTTTCTCCGCCAAAATGTCCCCCGGCTGGCCCTGCATGTAATTGAGGCAGTACACTATCAGCTTCATTCCTTTCTAAGCAACGAAGGAGGACTCCTTCAAAATTATTTTTGAACAGAATATTATCTATCAGTTGATAAGGTGCAGATTTTAATCTCAAAGCCCTTTTGCTATGGGAATCTAAATGTTCAGGAGCATTTCCATGCAACAGAAAAAATTTAATGTCATGATACTAGGAATCAGAGGGGGCTGAGATTGGCAAAACCTCCCTTTCGAACAAAAAATGTTCATCGACGAAGTGCAGATCAGATTCAGAGACATCTGAAGACCCGGCTGCCAACTTGCAAAGTCCTTGTCCTCTAACAATTTTTAATGGCTTGATTTCCAGGTCATACTCTTGAAGTGTTGTAACCCAATGGGCTCGCTTTTCACCTAGGTACTTTTGCACCAAAAGATTTCTGACTGCAGAATATGGCACAATAACCTTGGTGTGTGACTTTAGCAGATAAGGCCTAAAATGTTTTACTGACTTAAAAACAACAAATGCTTGTTTGTCTACTTCTGGATAATTGAGCTCTGCGCCGTTCAAACCGGAACTTGTAAAAGCAATAGGAGCTTCATTGTTTTCCTGATTTTTCTGTGTTAAAACAGCAGCATATGAAGAGTCAGAAGCAAACGTATAAAAAATAAATGGTCTAGAAAAATCTGCGCTTATTAACGTAGGAGCTTCAGCAATAGCTTTCAATATATCGTGAAAAGATTGTTTTTCTTTAGGAGACCATTTAAACTCAACATCTTTCTTAATCATTTTCTGAAGTGGTCTGACAATCTCAGTGAAACCAGGAATGAATCTGGAGACAAAATTTATCTTTCCTAGAAATGAATGCATGGTTTTCTTTGAGTGAGGCATAGAAATCTGTGCTATAGCCTGGGTACGTTCAGGGTCAATGTTGATACCTTTTTTTGAAACTGCAAAACCCAATAAATTACCTTCAGTAACTGCAAAAATGGATTTCTTGGGATTTAGAGAGATCCCATATTTCCTGCAACTCTCAAAGACCCTTATAAGATGTGTTGGGTGGCCAGCTCTGTTTTTTGAAAATACCATTATATCATCAAGGTAAATGACGACATATTGGCCAATTAAGCCTCTGAACGCAATATCCATTGCCCTTTGAAACGTGGCTCCAACATTAATTAAGCCAAATGGCATTTTCCTGTAGGCATAAGTTCCCCAAGGGGTTCTAAAGGTTGTTTTCAATTGATCTGTTTTGGATACTAGTACTTGATTGTATCTCAAAAAGCCATCTAAAAGTGAGAACATTTCAGATCCAGAGACCTGTTGTAATATCTTTTCCATAGGCAGAACGAGATAATTGTCCTTTTCTGAAACCTTGTTTAGATTTCGGAAATCAACGCACAACCTAATATCACCATTTTTCTTTCTAACGGGGACAAGATTTGCTACCCACTGCACATGCCGCACTGGAAAAATTATTCTGGCTGCGAGGAGTTTGTTAAGCTCTTTCTTAACAGCCGGTTCTAAGCTAGGGTTCATTTTTCTCAATTTCTGCTGGAATGGTTTAGCTTGTTGTTTCGTGGGGATGACATGTTGCATGATGTTTGGGTTGAATGTCTTGAGATCATCATATGTCCAAGCAAAAATGTCTTTAAACTCATTAAAGAGTCGTATGAAGGTTGTTTTTTCTTGGGAAATGCATGTACTGCCCAGATTGACACATTGAGGACTGTGTTCGGTACCTAAATTTATGATTTCAGATTGCATAGTAGAGCTGTTGGTTTTATAATTCCTTGCACCTTTAAATTTTTCTTTCAAATCATAGAATTTATCAAGTTTAATTAGAGATCTAGGAAGGGTACTGACCTGATTGAGGGATTCCTCAATTGAATAAGGTTTATGAATTACCGCAAAGTTGTACAGATCTTCATCATGAGTTATTTCATCGATGACTGCGTCTTTAAAAGTATCCTTCATGGTCAAAAAATTGATTAACTGTTCATCGTGATCAAAGACTCTCCAATTGACAATGTTATCAGGTATGGAAGGCCTGAAAAGCAGGTTCAACAGAAAAAGAATCAGCAAGCATTCCTTCAGACGGAATTAACCTTGAAGCAACATTAGCTAACAGATCTGCTTCCTAGTTCAAATAACGAGGAATAGAATTTATGTTAAAAGCTTCAAACGATAATAATAAATTCCATACCTCTATCTGGTAATTTCTAAGATGTCCAGCAATGCAATGTATAGTGTTACGTACCTGTCTAACGATAATCTCAGAGTCTCCTAACACTACCAAAGCTTTAGCTCCTAAATCAATTGCCTTTTTTCAGTCCTTGAATAAGGGCTTCATATTCAGCAATATTATTGGTGCATTCAAATTCTAACCTGCAAGCAACAAAGTACATTTTTCCCTGAGGATCTATTAATAGGCAACCGGCCCTAGCTCCTTCCTTTGACTTGGATCCGTCAAAGTATAGAGACTAGAGGCCATCATTCAGGTCCAAATGTGCAGTGTTTGGAACTAGACTTTCATCTGGAACTTGTGTAAAATGGAAAACTTCAGATTGCTGTTCTGAATCTTGGACTGATGAATTTTCAACCTCAAGGTTTCCAAAGAAAGAATCAACCATGTAATTTCCCATTATGGTATCAGTAAATAGCACTGGTTCGTTTGAGTCATCCAGTTTGGTGACGGTGTTCTTCATATAATGTTCTCGATCAATTCTGATTTTGTTTGGACGACCATTATGAGGTATCCATAAGTGTGACCAGTCCATCGCAAAATATCCCTTCAGTTTTTCAGACCAATCTCTGCTAAGGAATAAGCCATATGCCTCAGGGATATCTGCAACAATTATATCAATGATGAAATGAACTTGAGGATTTGAGGCTAGTCTTATCAGTACTTCGTTCAACTTTCCTATTACCTTTACATTAGATCGGTCAAGTTGTACAATGCTTGTATCACATGGCACGGGGACTGCATTAAGTTTTTTGCATACTGAATATGGCATAGCATTTTTAGAAGCCCCTGAGTCTATCATACAATTGTGTACTTTACGATTGCAGATTTCAAATGTAAGCAGAAAAGGAGGAGTTGAGGAATCTGATTTCTTACCT
>LPNX010528259.1:1837584-1860422 GCA_001517045.1 Pseudotsuga menziesii
TGACATATATCCTTGTTTTTTTACTCAAATTTCAATCGGGAGAGATCATTGGATGCGGAATTAAATTCTGCATCCAACAAGTACCCACTCGGTATACTTTTGATGGACCCCGCTACCCAAAAAACAAGAAATACATGAAAAAACATGATGATGACATCATCATCACGTTTTTTTCAGGTATTTCTTTTTTTTGGGGTAGCAGGGTCCGTCAAAAGTATGTAGAGTGGGTACTCGTTGGATGCGGAATTTAATTCCACATCCAACAAGCTCTCTTGATCTAAATTTGAGTAAAAACACAGGGAGATATGTCAAAAATACAAACAAAAAAATAGAATTTTCTTTTCTTCCTCCAAAATTAATAAATATTATTTTATTATTTTAACTATTATTTTATTAATTTTTTTGGGAGGCCCATTTTGAGGTGAAATTTCCTCTAATGTGTAATGACAAAACATAGAAGAGAATCTAAATGTCAATTAATTCTATCCCAAGTAGTTATGGGATCGAGTGTTATCCTCCCCACTTAGGCTCTATTCACGTAAGTGACATGTTGATCCGATAATAAGTTTATTGTTGTAACTTTGAGCATTGTTGGTGGCTTCACCTTGTTTCCTGAAGAATATAGGGTTTACCTTGGGTACCATCCTTGAATTGAGGGGAGTACCCAATGGTTTGAACTTTTCCTTAATATAATTACTTGGAAAAAAAAAGAACCTCTGACTGAGGATCTTGAAGATGAAGGTTGTGCAGAATTGAGATCATTCAGAAAATTATATTTGATGCACCATGACACCTTTATTTTCAAAATGGCATCCCTATTTACAACCTCATACCCGCAAAAACTTCCAACTTAGGATCTATACCCATTCCTAATAGACTAACCAAAACAAAACCTTATAGATCAATCCATAGTTGTAAACACATATCTATTATCTCAATCAAATTTGCTTTATCGCCACTGTACAAGTGCACATTGAGAACCAATGGAACTAATGGCCCTTGAACTCTTTGGAGGGTCAAAAGAATGCACTAATTGCACCCTGTGATGCAATGCACTATGTATTATATCATGTCAATTATTTGACATAGTACATAACTACATACATACCAAACATTTTGATAAGTGGTCCTTCTAACATGTTGGAGTGCATGTCCTAATACAACTTAAACAATATGTGAATTTTATAAACAGAGAGGAATTTTCAATCTCAAAACCAATTACAATTAACTTCAGCTTATCAAAAACTGAATACTATGGATCTCGGTATTTCTTATCCAGTAAGGAAAAATTGTAAGTTTTCATATAAATGAAAACATGATGCATGCAAACTAGTAAGAAATAACAAATTTTAAACTAATTTAAATGATAATAGATCATTTAATTAATGAATTGGAAATTAGAAAGCATCATGGAGTAAAATTTAAAGGAAACCTGTGCATGAATTGGTTTAGTTTCACCATTCCATTCAATCTTGAGTGAACAAATAGGAGTTGATTTTTCTTTCAACCCTGTATTTTTTATAGGGAAATGAAACTTCCTTTATTCCATTAAAAATCTCTTAAAAGTTCAGTATGTTTCTTAGGCTCCAACTCATTCAAGGAATGGGGAATAGCTTGCTCATAACGGTGATATATTATCCCAGAGTGAGTAAATATCTCACTAAAATATTTTGTGACTAACACAATAACCAAATAACATACCATTCATTGAACCAAATAAAATAGTAATCATTGAACCACTAACTCTCTAATTACTAAATTGATAACTGTCGAGCACCCAATATGCAAGTAGATTACTACTAACATATAGAGTGTACAATATTTATTGTCAACAGAGGAAAGTCTTGTATTTCAAGGATAAAATGCATAGTATATGCTTAAACACAAAGTCACTGTAACTGAACAATACTATCCTCCGCTCAACTATGCTCATCCCAAGAATCTACGTAATCCCATTTATCTTATAGACACTAAAATCACAATTACCTTCTTCTATGCCTTAATCTAAGAATGGAAAGATAAAAACCACATCTAAATTACAATTGCAGATGAAAGGAAATCCTATTCACATCACTGAATGATTAATTCACCTATCTAATCTGATTATTCTAGGAACCCACAAGCGTAATTCAAATATTGATCTAGGAATTCAAATACAGAGATTGAGTTCGGCTACTCTAGGAAACTGAAGTGCAGGAATGAAATTTTGTAATCATAACGATAAAAGACAAGTTGCAAAGATTCATGGGACAATAACTAAGAGATCTAAGGATGAACAGATCTGTTACAGTTACCACACAAATTACATAAGAGACAATTACCTACTCAGTCGACACGTTTCACTACTATAGATATCCAAGGAATGCAATCACCCCACACTGTAAATCCACACTTGTACAACTTCTTATGAAAAGAATAAAATTAACATAACATCACATGACAAAGGAATAAAAATTCCTAATTTAACTCGACAATCCCTGTGGAAGGTGTGCCCAGCCTTCACACAGAGATGTTGGCTGAGCAGACGTAAGAGCCTTAGGTCAAAAGTAACTCCTTATATTAAAAGACAGAGTAATTACACAATTCCTGCTCATAGCTAATACAATGAATTGATTATATGTTCAGCAACCCCTTGGGTCGAGACAATTCTCCATATTTATACCATGTGGATTGTAACATCCTATCCTATTATGGGGCAGCCATGAAGATCTCTGATCTTCAGGTGCCCTAAATGACAATAGCTGTTACAAATGTGGCAGGATGAAAAATAGGAAGCACATGAAAACTGTTAATCACCCCAGGAGTGGCAATATTTTCAGATTACGGCTACACCCGAGCAGCAATGCACTATGGATCTCCAAATCTGACGCATTCTGTTATAGCTGCCTTGTCATAGCTTTGTCTAGGATATCGCACTGGAACCGAATTCTTTGGGTGATGATGGAATGGATGGGGATCAGCTTGAGAAGTGAATACCCGTCCTCTTCGTGACTTGTTCAGCCCCATCTTCCTGCAGTCCACTTGTCTCAAAATACCTTTATAACCTGTGATATGTTAGCGCATTGAAAGATACAAAGCCTTAATTATCACAATCATAAGTATTAATAAAAGAAAACAATGACCAATCATACCTTGGTGGTTTGAAGAGTAGAGTGGGGATAACATGTTTAATTTGTATGCTGAATGGGGTGGGATAGAATAAGAAGAGGTAATTAAAGGTGATCAAAAGAGGCCATTTCTAGGCTCAACATCTCCCCCCAACTATCATGTTGCATGTCCTCATGCAACAACCTCTATCATTCTGAATCTGAATCTTGTACTGAGCTCTGTTCGTGAAAAGAGGAGAAGTTGTAGGGGAACTCAGGCACCCCTTCTTTTTCTACAAACCCTCTGTGAGCAATCCAATATCTCCAGCATCGCTGCTCCTCTACCTTAGTTAGTAAGAAGTCCACTCTATATGGTTTTTCTGGCCACCAGATGAGGGGGAATTTAAATGTTAGACCTAACCAATTAGCCCCACATTCCCTGATGCATCCAACATAGCCTTTGACCCTGGAAAGTGCCTATTCAAAATTCCTAAAACAATAAGAGTCTCGGCTTCTGAGTATAAGAGAGACAACCTGCCATCCGTGCTTACTTCCTTCCAATGCTGCTTGTTGATGTATGGAAATATGGTTGGTGCAAGTAGAAATCACTTCCTCCTAAAGTTCCACTATGTGCCGAGCCTGGATGGGACATTAAAGCAAACTCTTATACCGAGCAAGAAGAATACCAGGATTCTGAGGCTCACTTCTAACCCATAGGTTAGAGTGAGCTTCATTGTGAGAAAAGGTTTGAAAAGACCTCTCCCACTGAGCATGATTGCTCACAAAAGAGGCAAAATCCCTCAACTGAACATCCCCTAAAAGAGGGACAGGATTTGAATGGAGGTCCAGAGGGCAGGCCATCTCATACAAGTATAATTCACACAGCAAATTTTGATCTTCAAAATTACTTCTAAAAAATGTTTCCAAAAATTTTGCTGAGGTCGTTATCTCAAATGACCTCCCTTCTTTCATAGCTCTCAACTTAAACCAAATGAACTGTTCAAACAGGAAGACATGGTAAGAAGAAGAAGGCATCCTGGTGCCCAGGAGTTCTTGAGAGAGAGCATACATCTGCTCTTTTTCCTTCTGCATAAATTGGAACTTTTTCAGCTCCCTTAAATTGCTCCGTAGCTCTTCCTCTCAAATCCTATGGGTCATACGTTCTTCTGCCCATTTCTCCTCCAATCCCCTGATAATATTTTCATGCTCAATAAGAGAAATTATCCCTCCTCGGTATCCCTCCACCAGGCTCTTCCATTTTATTACCTCCAATCTCATAATTGAGACTTCTACTGCAAGGTTCATGATTTCCTATTTATGAT
This sequence comes from Pseudotsuga menziesii, assembly GCA_001517045.1. Classification (NCBI taxonomy): domain Eukaryota; kingdom Viridiplantae; phylum Streptophyta; class Pinopsida; order Pinales; family Pinaceae; genus Pseudotsuga; species Pseudotsuga menziesii. The sequence continues at coordinate 1,841,993 of LPNX010528259.1, forward strand.
GTTCCTCCTTGTTCGAGTCCAGGTCGATGAATTTTCTAAGGGGCTTAGTCCTCACGTTGTCGCTTGATGTGCCCCATTGGGAACCTTACACATATGAAGCTATATTGAGGGTTGTTGGTTCTTATGCGACATCGACCTTTTCTGGGATTTTGTTAGCAACAATATCCACCACTCTTAGAGACACTACTTCTTGTGTAACAGCGTCTTCTTTCTGAAGTTCTCTCATGGCAAATTTGGCAGCTGATTGCAAGGATGTTTGTTCTTGTGGAGCAACTTCCTCCCGAATTGTAATTCCATGTTCTGTTTGATTGTCAGCTGCTGTCTCAGCTAGAGGATGTGAGGCTACTGGTTGTTGTGGAGCAGAGCCCTGTTCTTCTTTGTTCTTCTGCTACTGAGATTGGATGTCTTCTTCAGTGTGCAGCCGCTCCTCAAGGATTTCAGTATCACTTGAGGATTGTGTTTGGACTTGTTCATCTTCACTCCAATGCATATCAAGGATGATATCCACTTCAAGGTTATCTTCTAGTTGCATTTCAAGAGTCCTTGCTGCAACCTCCAAGGATGTTGGCTCTTGTGTGACAACATCCTGGCTCACTTCTTCATCTCCCTATTGTTGTGACTCCTCTTCTATGATTTATGTGTCATGGGAACATTCTGGAGTTGTAGTACAAAATTCTTTATTAAACTCCAGAGTGCCCTCAATCCCAAGTTCTTCTCCCATCTGATCAACCATTTGAACAAGCACATTCAGGGATGCTGGTTCTTGTGTGATAGCACCATGTTCACTCTCATCATTCTCTTGATTTTGTGGTTCCACTTCTATGATTTCTGTATCATGGGAGGATTCCAGGGTCAAAGTACAATCTTTGTCCCCAATATCAGGAATAATTTCATCCCTTGGTTCCTCTATCCCAGAGTTGGTGGCAACTTCAGCAAGAATATTCAAAGATGTTGGTTATTCTGTGATAGCATCTTCTTTCTCTGCAGCTCCCTCCATTGTAGGTGCAGACTGTTGTGTTGTAAAGGCATGAATTACAATCTTGTGGCCTGCTTCCTTAAATATTTCCCTGCAGGTGGGATAGACCACTCTTTCTTCTTCCTTGCCAGGCTCAGTAGAATTTGGTCCCTCCAATTGGTCCACAACCTCCACCAATGTGTGCATTTTCCTTTCACCTTGTTTCCTGCATGCTTCTTTCCAATTTTCCAATTCCCTTCTAAGTGTTTGGACTTCCTCTTTTAATAGCGTATTCTCAAACAAAAGTCCTTCAATTTGGGGTTCTTCTTCAACCGGCCCTTGTGGGGCATCAATTGGCCTGGGTTCAAGAGTGGAGAACTCAATCTGTGCCTCTAAGGTTGCCCATATTTTTCTTGTTGCTTCTGCTGCTGCAACCGACCTGGTTCTTTTCCTTCTTATTGGTGGGGCTATCTTAATTTCGTCAATTGATCTCTTCCTTTTATTTTGTGGTGCTGGAATATCGGGATTCACAGCTGAGGTAGAAGGAATGTCCCCAGTTCTAGGATTTTCTTGTTCCTCGGGCTGTTCTTCCTCAATCAAAGTTCATCCCCATTCAGGTGAGGATTCAATGGTCACCAGGTCAATATTTACTTCCATTGCTATGGCTCTGTCAACTTCGGGTTCAATTGTCGCAGCATTTAGTGCTGCTCCAATTTCTCCTTCTGCTGTCAGAGTTACCCTGTTAATTGGGTCTTCGACAGGGTTTTCATGTACATCTCTTCTCAATTGTTCTATTTGTGCCCATGGTTGATCCTCTGTTCCAGTTTCATCTCCCCCCCAACTATATTGGAGGGGCTCTGGTCCTCCTGTTGTGGTTCATGTCCCCCCAACTGTGGATGGACCTGCTCTTATTCTATTGGGACACCGGGAAAAGGAGCGGGTTCTTGAACTTGAGCTGTAAATTGATCCTAGGTTATATTATGTTGAGCAAGGGTCCTTAAGATAATTAATTTAAAGAGGCCATGGTGGGTCAGTGAGGCGAGTGGATGCTTGGTGGCTTGAACAAACCCCGCCATATGATGCAAATCATGAAGTAGATAATATGGAATATTTAACAGAATCCTGTGGCGAAGATGAGATAGTAAAGGGAGTTCAGAATTATAAACGGTTTGGTACCTACCTTCACAAGTGATATATTTCTTGAGGAAAATAGCAACCTGGTCCCATGGCTGTGGAAATGACTGCAGTGATATCCCCCTTCTTGTTGTGTGAACCTGCTCCCCCTCTATTAGAAAGTCCTGTAATGCTGTAGTAGTAGGGAATCGACGTCCAAACCAAGCCCTTCCCACCCGAGGGATACCAGTGACCTCAGCTATAATGGCTTCAAAAATTTCGATGCACAATCCCCAAACCTCTAAGTAATTTTCTGTGAGGTTTAGAGCAAACTGTAAGGCTTCTTCACGGTTAAATATGTCAAGACGTTCGAAAAATTCTGTCCAACCAGCAGCTTGAAAGATAGCGAAGACCGCAGCATTTCTCCTGAGCACTCAAGTATTTGAAGGTTCATAACGAGCTGGAATCCCCATGGTTCTGGCTTGAGACTTAGTTTGTTGTTCAGCAGATTACAGACTCTGACAGTGGAGGTTACGACACAGAGTATGCATGGACCACTGAGAGGAGATGTTAGGAAAATTTGGAAAGTTTCAGCACACCGGATTATTTGAAATTTCATTCCGAATTGGGGAAGGTGGCGGTTATTAGTCTTTACGTTGCACGGGCAAAGAGTTAATCAGGAAATAATGGGAATAAAAAGAGAGGTACGAATGACATTGTTAAATCATATCAATACTTAATCACGTGGTTAATCAAAGCCATACCTTTGAGACTGCGCATTGGATATCCTTCAGAGGATAATGGAACATGTGGTTGCTGACGTTACGGAAGCTGAACTTGTGCGCAGTCATTAATTATAATCATTATAACTGAGATGCTGCAATAATTCTTTTTTCCAATGAAGCACAAATTATCACGTCCAAATGGTTGGAATTATGAAAAATGTCACCTTATGGATCAGATTGTCGGCATGAGGATGAGAAATCGGAGCCATATCTAGAGGAGCGGATGGCATACAAAATGATTTTATAATAACACAGGAGTCACAGCCGTAGGTTATAAGGAAGTTGAAGTAGAGACATGACCATCAATGCTAGAAATATCAGCCAAATATAATGGATTTGCAGCTGCCAGAAAAGATGTCGTAGCCGCCAAAAAAATTTCACGGTCGGCAGGAAAGATGTCGCAGCTGTCAGGAAAAAGGATCACGGCCGCCACGAAAGATGTAGCAGCCATCGAAAAAAAAGGATCACGGCTGCTGGGAAAGTTGTCGCATCCGTCGGGAAAAAGGATCACGGCCGCCAGGAAAGATGTCGCAACCATCGGGAAAAAGGATCACGGTCGCCGGGAAAAAAGGATCACGACTGCCAGGAAAGATGTAGCAACCGTCAGGAAAAAGGATCACAACCACTGAGAAAGAAGGATAATGGCCGTCGGGAAAGATGTAGCAGCCATCGGGAAAAAGGATCACGGCCGTCGAGAAAAAAGGATCACGGCCGCTGGGAAAGATGTAGCAGCCGTCGAGAAAAAGGATCACGGCCGCCGAGAAAGATGTCGCAGCTGTCAGGAAAGATGTCGCAGCCGCCAGAAAAGAGGTGTCGCAGCTGTGACAAATTTATTTAAGGAAAAATATGTGGTGCAGGAAGGCACAGAAAAATGACTTCCGGTCGACAGGACCAATCTGATCATATCCCTGGGCGCTTCCCTACAATTCTTGGAAAAACAACAGCAAACAAAGAAGATCAAATGCAAAAAGAAAAGATAATATAATGAAACAGAAAAAAACAACAGTTATTTATGTACAATGATTCATGCGTGATTTACAGTGATCAATTAAGGATTGACAGAGGCAGATAGAAGTTCCTGCCCTAGTCCTAGCTGATAATCTGGGTCAGTGGCAATTTACAAGATAAATGCATCCTTTGAAATTGGCTTATGGTACAGTCGCAACCTGTGACCATTAGCAAATAATGGTACGTGGTTTTCATCAATGGTCACCAGGCGAACGGTGCCGTTATCAAATACCCTGTTTATTAGGTATGGGCCTAGCCATCTTGTGTGTAATTTACCCTTGAAATCTCTTTTGAATATGGAATTGTATAATAATTCCCAGTCTCCTTCACAAAAGACCTTCTTTTTAATGAATCGGTCATGCCAATTGGATCTTTGTTGTTGAATTAACACGGTCTGGTCTACTGCAGCTAACCGATTCTCATCCAGTTCATTCAGTTGATTTAATCTTCTTTTTTGGGATTCAGTTACATCCAGATTCACTTTGGTGGCCATCTTCAGGGTCTTGATTTCAAATTCAATTGGAAAGGTGGCACTTTTTCCATACACTAAATCGTAAGGAGAGAAACCAGTGGTGTTACACCAAGTGGTGTGATATGCCCACAGTGCTTCTAGAAGCTTGTCAGCCCAATACTTTTTATGGCTCTTAACTGTCTTGGTAAGGATGGCTTCAATAACTTTATTAGTGCTTTCCACCTGGCCATTGGCTTGGGGATGGTAAGGTGAAGCTACCCAATGCTGAACATGATACTTCTGTAGTAGGGATTCAAATTGATGCGACATAAATTGCGATCCCCCATCGGTAACTACTTCCTTAGGTACCCCAAAATAGGTGAATATTTCGCTGTATAGAAAATCAATCACAGTCTAGTCGTTAGCCTTTTCCAAAGCTACGGATTCCACCCATTTGGTCATATAATCGGTACAGATCAGGATGTAGGCTTTCTGTTTGGAATGAGGAATGATAGGGCCAACAAAATCTAGAGCCCATCTATCAAATGGTTCAACTACCAATTGTGGTTGTAGGGGCATTTGATCTGATCTATTGGGTTGGCCCATCCTTTGGCAGCTATCACAGGATTGAACATACCTTTTAGCATCCCTGAAGAGAGTTGGAAAATAGTAGCCCATCCTCAGTGCTTTGTGCCATGTCCTTCTATCTGCAAAGTGTCCCCAACAAGGTTCATTGTGACAGGCTTTCAGTATATGAAAGATTTCATCTTCCCTTACACACCTTCTAATCTCAAGATCAGGACCTATGTAGAAGAGATGACCATTTACCTAACAATACCTGGCACTTTGCTGGATGATTTTTCTCTTTTCTCTTTTAGACATATGTGGTGGAAGCTTTCCTGCAACCAGATAATTAGCGACGTCTACATACCAAGGGGAATAAGCTGAAAGTGTGAATAAATGTTCATTTGGAAAAGAGTCCTAAACAGGCAAATTATCATCACTGTTAGTGAAATGAGATAAAAAGTCAGCGACAACATTTTCTTTTCCAGGTTTATCTATGATGGTAATATCAAATTCCTATAATAATAAGAGCCACCCGGTCACTCTGGCATTAGTGACTGGTTTGTTCATTAGATATTTGATGGCAGAGTGGTCAGTGTGCACAAATGTAGGATACCCAGTAATGTAATGTCGAAATTTATTAATGGAGTAGACAATAGCTAAGAATTCTTTTTCAGTGATAGTATAATTAAGTTCAGCAGGGGCTAAGTTTTTACTAATATAATAAATTGCATAGGGTACTTGACCATCCTTCTTTCCTAAAACTGCTCCAATGGCAATATCAGAAGCATATGAAGAAATATGAAAGGGTAGGGTCCAATTAGGTCCTCTTAAGATAGGAGCTGTGGACAGCTTCTCCTTAAGCTTAAAAAATGTTGTCTGGCATGCTTCACTCCACACAAACTGCACATCCTTCATTAACAAAGAAAACAAAGGAGAATCAAGTTTGGAAAATTTTTCTATAAATCTTCGGTAGTATCCAGCATGCCCCAGAAAACTTCGCACCTCTTTTTGAGTTGCAGGAGTAGGTAAATTTTTTATCACCTTAATTTTTGAGGGGTCCACCTAAATGCCATTGATAGAGATGAAGTGCCCCAATACTACTCCTTCACTCATCATCATATGGCACTTTTCAGTGCTTAAAGAGAGCTGGGTTTGTTCACAGCGAGTTAAAACTTTTTTTAAATTTTCCAATGCTTCTTCAAAATCCTTGCTGTAAGGAGTAAAATCGTCCATAAATATTTCCATACTATTATTAACTAATTCATAAAATATGCCAATTACAACTCTTTGAAATGTTTCTAGTGCATTACATAAACCAAAGGGAAGCACTCTGTAGGAAAACATTCCCCATGGACAAGTGAAGGTAGTTTTATCCTGGTCCTCAGGAGCAATCTGAATCTGATTGTACCAGCTAAACCCATCCAGGAAGGAGAAGAACAGATTCCCCAATAGGGTGTTGAGTACTTGGTCAATAAAGGGAAAAGGGAAGTGGTCCTTTTGTGTGGCTTTGTTCAGCGCCCTATAGTCGACACAGACTCTCCATTTACCATTTTTCTTGGGTACAATTACGAGCAGGAAAACCCACTCACTGTCTGAAATAGGATATATAAATCCTGCTTCCAAGAGTTTCTGAATCTCTTCCTTCACTATGTCCCTAAGATTGGGGTTCATTCATCGTTGAGGCTGACACACAGGTCGAGAGTCACTTTTAATATAGATATGATGGGTGCACATATTAGAGGGAATACCCCTCATATCTGTATACTCCCAGGCGAATGCCCCCTTGTGTTCTTTCAAGAGACTGATCAGGCACTTTTGTTCATCTAAGGAGAGGTTAGGATTAACATTAAAGGTTTTTCTAGACTCTACCTCAATAGGAATACTTTTCAAATTTTTCAATACCGGGATTATGTATGTGTCACCGACTAGTGTTTCTTCTATGATATTTTCTTGTTCTTCCTTACCTAGAGTATGTTCAGGATTTGATAAACTTCTTTATTGACTGAAGTGGGTTCACTGATGAAATTATTAATGGCATCGTCTTCCGTTTCATTCTTAAAAGTTAAGGCCTTCCCTATGGTTAATAATGGCTGAACACCCTCCTCTTCCTCTGGCTCCATCCAAAAAGAGGTTTTAGCCTCTAGACTCAGTCGAGCTAGAGGATAAAGGGTGAGGTTCTTAGTCTCGGTGCCATCAGATATGGTCATAGACCCAGATCAACAGCTGATGCAAGCATCAGCTGTGGCCAACCAAGGCCTCCCCAGGATTAATGGATGTCCTCCCAGCTGCGACTTTGGTTGTAAAACCAAGAAGTCAGCAGGATATTCCCATGAATCAATTGAGATGACAAGATCATCTAGAATTCCTTCAGGTTTAATGGTGGATATGTCTACCATTTCTAAAACAGTGGGGGTCGGCCTCAGATTAGTGAGCCCAATTTTTCTTACAGTCTCAATTTTTATGACATTAATCGCTGCTCCTAAATCTACTAGTACGTTGGGTAACTGTGTATGCCCAATATGCACAGTGACAGTGGGATTTCCAGGGTCATCATACTTGGTCACTGGGGTTTTCCCTGTTATTAATGTAGATAATTTCCCTATGACGTGAATAGTGGGAGGATCTATGGGCTTCCTTCCTGGTTTCTTGGTGCACAGGTCCCGAACAGTTCTAGCATAAATAGGTACATCTTGAAGAGCTTGAAGGAGGGGGATTTTAAAATAAAGATTCCTTAACTCTCCTAGGAGGTTAAACTGAGGTTGTCCCCCGCCCTGGGTAACATTAATTTCTCGGGGTACGGTGGTTTCCTAATCAGCTGGGTAGGCTACGCATCGTTGGATTTATCATTTTTTGTTTCAGCTGTCCCATATATGGGATGTTCAGCATATTCAATAATAGGAATTGCATCGAACAGATGCTATGGATTCACCCCTTCTTCATGTGTAGAGGGTGGAGCATCTTCTATAATTACAGGCTCTACTATTTTCCCTGACCGTAAGCGAATATCGTTGCAAGGAACAGGAGAAAGGGAGTAGGCCGGCATGTTGATAGTCTCCAATTGATGGACTGTTTTATTATTTGGGTTAGGATTAGGTTGAGCAAGCAGCTAAGGTTGTATCGGTGCATTAGGGACAGAAGTGTTCTGCAACTGCAGCTGCGACTGCTGATGAGGGTATTGAGGATATTGAGGATATTGAGGAGAGTATGGTGGCTATTGAGGTGGAGGTTTTTGAGGAAATTGGTTCCCTGGATGGAAATTCCTCCATCTAGGAGACCACGAAGTAGGTTGGTGTGGTGGCTGTGTCCAGGTATTCCAAGAGTTATATATTTGTATTGTAGGTTGGGAAGGATTCTACTGAGCATAATTTGAAGGGAACTTTGTATTCACATTTTGCATATTATTCCAATTGCTCATATTATTCAAAAATGGAAACGAGTCTGGGGACATACCTTGGTTTCGAGGATGCCAAGGTTTCTTCTGTGCAATGAAATAGGCCGATTCCACCTTTGGAGTTGATGCCTGCAGGACAGCCTTCACTTGGGGAATTGAGGGACATTCTTTTGTGTCATGCTTCAGCTCGCACAGCTGACACACCTCTACTTTGTCAAGCGGGCACTCCCTCAGAGGATGGTTCTTTCTACATCGAGGGCAGAACACACCTAGTGTGAGGTCCTCCACTACTTTTTTTTGTTTTGCCTTCAGGACATCAATTTTTGAGGAGATAGAGCTCATCATTTCTATTTTAAAATTTTCAAGGAGATTTCCTGTCTCTGCATGGGTGGCTCCATTAGATGAATTTTGATTTCTGTCGAAGACATTGTGTTCTATCTTATCCCATTTGTCCCGCCTGTTGTTCCTGGAAGATCCCCTAGATTACCTTTTACATAATTCCACAATATTTCCGAAAGATTCCTTGGAGATATCCCCCTTTCCTAATAGGTTTAACATATCTATACAATCATCCCTAATCCCGCGAAGCAGGATTATCTTGAGCACATCTAGACCCATGTTTGTCTGCCCAGCTCGTTACACGTTGTGTAAAAGCCTTTCTATAAAATCTTCCAGGCTCTCGTCCTCCTTCTACACCATTTTGAACAATTATTCTCTTTTGTCCTTGGTGTTGCAATATTCCTGATATTTCTCCAGGAACACCTATTTCATCCTATCCCAATTAGCGACAGTTCCTCCTCCTAGGCTCATGAACCAGCGTAATGCGTTGTCCTTCAGAGTGGTAGGGAAGAGTTTTAGTTTTTGTGCATTGGTGATGTAATCGTAGCTGTGACAGAGGATATTGAATTCGAAAATAAATTCATCTGGATCCTCTGCCACTTTTCCATGAAAGCGAGACAACATTGATGGTGATATATTTTTCATAGGGGCTATCCCTTCTGGCTGCTGAATCAGGAATTGAAGTGTAGCCACCGTTCCTTCAGGAAGGGAATGATTTTCATGATGATAATTTTCCCCCATTGCCTCATCCTTGTTAGATTCGTGTCTATTACTCATATCCTCTTCTATTTTCTCTCCTTCGTTCGTTCCTATGTTCTTTTCCTCGCTCTTTTCCTCGTTCTTTTCTTCGCTCTTTTCCTCATTCTTTTCTTCATTCCTGCACTGATCAGTAATATTTTGGTGGAACTGTGTCCACTCTTCTTCAAATACAACCTTCCCGTAAATATGGTAGATTGGGCCTCTACCAGCAGGTCCAGTTGTACCATCTTTTTCCTCTCCTGCAGGGATATTTGAGGAAGTCGCTTCTTCTCCTGTGTCCTCCACTGTGGACCCTGACGCTGGCGCCCCAGGATCGACATGGTTTCTTCTGATAGCAGTTTCTTGATGGAAAGCCCTGGTGGATGAATCAGTCCTGTCAACAAGATCATCAATGAATGTCCTCACGCCCAATTGTGGACCTCGACCGCGACCCAAGACCCCTGCATTGTGAGTATTTTGTGGGGTTTTGGGAGTTGAAAGATGATCACGTTTTACCTTTCTTGTATTCATGCAACCCAAATCATTACAGCGAAAAAAATGAAAAATACTGACTAGAAATAATTAGAAAATGCAACTAATGATGGTGTTTAATCTTTATCCTCCCCGGCAACAGTGCCAAAATGTCAAGCACCCAATATGCAAGTAGATTACTACTAACATACAGAGTGTACAATATTTATTGTCAACTCGGGAAAGTCTTGTATTTCAGGGATAAAATGAACAGTATATGCTTAAACACAAAGTCAGTGTAACTGAACAATACTATCCTCTGCTCAACTATGCTCATCTCAAGAATCTACGTAATCCCATTTATCTTCTAGACACTACAATCACAATTACCTTCTTCTATGCCTTGATCTAAGAATGGAAAGATAAAAACCACATCTAAATTACAATTGCAGATGAAAGGAAATCCTATTCACATCACTGAATGATTAATTCACCTATCCAATCTGACTATTCTAGGAACCCAGAAGCATAATTCAAATATTGATCTAGGAATTCAAATACAGAGATTGAGTTCGACTACTCTAGGAAATTGAAGTGCAGGAATGAAATTCCGTAATCATAACTATAAAAGACAAGTTGCAAAGATTCATGGGACAACAACTAAGATATCTAAGGATGAACAGAGATGTTACAGTTACCACAAAAATTGCATAAGAGACAATTACCTACTCAGTCGACTGTCACGTTTCACTACTATAGATCTCCAAGGAATGCAATCACCCCACAATGTAAATCCACAGTTGTACAGCTTCTTATGAAAAGAATAAAATTAACATAACATCACACGACAAAGGAATAAAAAGTCCTAATTTAACTCAGCAATCCTTGTGGAAGGCGGGCCCAGCCTTCACACAGAGATGCTGGCTGAACAGATGTAAGAGCCTTAGGTCAGAAGCAACTTCTTATATTAAAAGACAGAGTAATTACACAATTCCTCCTCACAGCTAATACAATGAATTGATTATATGTTCAGCAACCCCCTGGGTCGAGACAATTCTCCATATTTATACCATATGGATCGTAACATCCTATCCTATTATGGGGCATCCATGAAGATCTCTGATATTCAGGCGCCCTAAATGACAATAGCTGTTACAAACGTGGCAGGATGAAAAATAGGAAGTACAGGAAAACTATTAATTACCCCAGGAGTGGCGATATTTTCAGATTACGGCTACACCCGAGCAGCAATGCACTATGGATCTCCAAATCTGACGCATTTTGTTATAGCTGCCTTGTCATAGCTTTGTCCAGGATATCGCACTGGAACCGCATTCTTTGGGTGATGATGGAATGGATGGGCATCAACTTGAGCAGTGAATACCCATCCTCTTCGTGACTTGTTCAGCCCCATCTTCCTGCAGTCCACTTGTCTCAAAATACCTTTATAACCCATGATATGTTAGCGCATTGAAAGATACAAAGCCTTAATTATCACAATCATAAGTATTAATAAAATAAAACAATGACCAGTCATACCTTGGTGGTTTGAAGAGTAGAGTGGGGATAACATGTTTAATTGGTATGCTGAATGGGGTGGGATAGAACAAGAAGAGGTAATTAACGGTGGTCAAAAGAGGCCATTTTTGGGCTCAACAATAACCTTCTAACCCATTAATCATTTCAAGACTAATACACTAAATTGATCAATTTGTGTTGTTTTTCCTTGTGTTGTCCCAATTTCTATGTTTTCTTTATATGCCATGCAACACAAAAAAAATCCAAACCCCTGTTTAATACTTAAAAAAAAAAAAACCAAATACAGATCAAAATAAAATTTAGTTACATGGGTATCTAGGGGGTACATTTCGAGGCCATGGGAATTCAAAGGTGATTTTGGTGTATAATGGGAAGCATAATAATGAGGAAAGGACCAAAACTCAGACCTTGGCATGAACAAAGAATTATGGGCGAGTTTTGTAGACTGAACCAACATTCTGTGCATAGTTACAACAGAAAACCAGCTTGTTACAGAGGTTTTGGGCACTTTTTCACAAGTATGGGCGTGAAAACAACCTCAATCTCCATTAACATGCATATTTTCGGGATAAATTAGCTGTAAATAGTTAATACAATTACCCTAAGATGAATTTTGGGATACATGAAGGCTAAACAACAGTAAATTTTTTCTTTAGGGCACAATTTCACCTAATATCAATCATATGGATTCAAAATCCTGACATCGTTCCATCTCAAACAATTGATTCAAAAATGGCCCAAGAGCATAAAAACTCCTACAATGTTGTAGAATATAATTCATGTATTTCCATAGAGAATAAGTTTGAAATCCAAGGTGGGACAAATGTACATTACAAAAATACTCTGATTGAATCCCTTGTTGCAATAATCATTCCAAATGTAGAAAAGAGTTTGATGATAGCGTTTTCTATGCCAATCGTATTGTCTTTGCAGGTATGTCATGGTATAGGTTGAAATTGATGTGAAATAACCCCCATCACATAACCCACCAATCCACAAAACAATTGACTAACCATATAACATATTAACACAATATCCACTCTCTCATTAAACCACTACCCTTAATGCATAACCCACTAATCCACTAAACCAATATTATATTACCACTATAACCATTAAACATCTCATCCACTACGACACTAATGGCTAACAACCAAATTCACTAAAAAGCTAACCATTGACCGAGTTATCCACAAACAATTAGCCCACTAAAATATTAAGTGACTAACACAATAACCAAATAACATGCTAATCATTGAACCGCTAACTCTGTAATTACTAATATGATAACCTTCTAACCCATTAACCATTTGAAGACTAACACACTAACCTACTAACCAAAAGATTGCCAACACACTAAGCCACTAAACCCTCTAATTTTATTTCAAACCTACTAACCTCTAACTCATTAACTAATAACCATTAATTACTATTTGTACCTTGTAAACAAATAGTTAAAAACTTATTTTTCTTTAAATGGATTTCTTTTAAATATTAGTAAATTGAAATGAAAAAAAATCGCTTTAACTTTGTTTGTTTCACACACATATATAATGAACTTACAATCAGCCTTTTCTTTCAAGAAGAAAAATACAGTTCCTTTATATTCAATTACGAATCAAAGGTAACAATACCATGCTCAAGATACAAAATATCAATATATAATAGTCAAGACTATGACCATCAAAGAAGTACTTGGGGAGATAGGCCTTAGCTTGTCAAATCAAAATCCAATCTTTTGACTGATAAAGATCTCATCTCATAAACTGAGAAAACAATGAGGGTCCTGTTAGTTTACCCAAAGAACCTCTTGAGGAGCAAGTGGAGACCCCTCCAACTAAACAAAGTGATGCCAAAAAGATCAGAAAGGCATCGATAAATAGGATCATACCATAAAAAACTCAATCTTTACATGAAAGATGAGAATATCCAGGATGTGGGGCATACTCATCCGTCAAATAGTTGGATAGTATCGCTCCCGATCATCTCTCCATATAAAATTTCAAAATATGATAGAATCCCCATATCTAGGAAAAGAGCTTCTTTGGATAAAGCATCGGCACTCGAACTGTGTTCTTTGTAAATATTCGAGAAATTTAAAGAGAGAAAAGAGGATTGTAATGCTACAATACATTCACATCAGTGAGCTAGATCTAACACATTCAGACCAGCCTTTGTATTTTTCCAATTTATCACCACTTGTGAGATTTCCCATACCATGAGAGAGGGTAAACCCAGACAGGTTGCAAAATACAAAAGTGACCAGAGAGCCACCAACTCTACCTGAGTGTTAGTGCTGAACCCAACCCCCAATTTGGCCAGGAAAAAGTGAGCAAGACTGATATGAAGTGTATAAACACTATCCACTATTGTGGGAAAGTATCCATGTGTTATATATATATATATGTATGTATATGTATATGTATATGTATATGTATATGTATATGTATATGTGTGTGTGTGTGTGTGTGTGTGTGTGTGTGTGTGTGTGTGTGTGTGTGTGTATTCCAAAACAAGTTATATTACATTTTAAATGTGCATTTAAACACTTAGGAAACATCAAACAAAATATTACCACTTTCCATAACATGACATTCTTTGTATTCTTTGATGGACCTCCAATTTGTGTATTTTATAGCCCATACTATATTATATATTTACATTTGACACTTACATATTAATGTGAAACATTCATGCCTTTTGATGACCAATATAGACTTTATGCCATATTATTATCTACTTATATATACAATTGCTTAATTCCAAGCATGAATGTGATGTACTTGATTTTAAAGTGAGTTTTTGATGATTTTTGTATGTGAACCAATATGGTATAAATGGATAATAGTTTAGGGATTTATCTACAAGAAAAGGATGATATCCTTCATTTATGAATCCAAATATAGTCCCTTAACCATATTTTGAGTTTCTAACTCTTATAGGAAGCCATGATGGCCTAGACCCATAAGGACCAATGCCATGTGATTTACTTTAAATGGATGAAAGGCTAATTTGTTACTACAAATTGATTCCATGTCGTCAATCTATTTCATATCAATGGTTAGGGATCTCATGATATTGAGGTGAATTCCCCTACTAATGTGTATATTTTGTTCCCATGTCAATCACAAACATCATGTTCACTTAACTTGCATGAGCTCTTTTCCATAAAAACACCATCCTATGACATTATGTTGACACAATTATAAATTTTACTAACTTTCCCATGGGACAAACATTATGACCTACATATGCTTAATTAAGTCCCATACTTTAATAAGATAGGTCACAAGCTGAAGTCCTTACTTCGCTAATCCCTTCCCAAACACCAAAATTTGAATCTCATTAGAAAAGACTCATATTTGTGTTACTAATATAGTTGGGCATTTAAACCAAGCATTCAACATTTTACTTAACTATATTTTACTTAAAGAGACATTGATATTTTATATCTGCCATGGTATTTGTATCAGTGAACCCATTGGATAGTACATGCAGTCAATACATGTGCAATTCCAAACCCTAACTAATGTTTAAAGTGTCAAAATCCCACATTGAAATTAAAATATCCCTAACTAAAGTATTTTATATTATTTCTTGACTCCTTGACTTGTGGTATTTTCCCCTTGGATTACTCAATGGTGAAATATAAAATGAAGTTGTCCCTCACTTTATGAAAATACATTCAATTATTTTCTTTATCTTTGTCCAAAATTTCAATTGGGGAACTACTACCAATGTTGAGGACCTCACCAATATGCGATCCAACCCTAGAATTCTTATTTTTCCTCATTGAAAGGCTACCAAAGTTTTACTAAGACCTAAATAGGCCACTGAGTCACCAAAGAAGAGTTGTTGAGATCCCTAGCAACTTGTTGAGTTATGATAAATCCCTAAATATGGATGTCGAGACTCCTATTAGGGTTGTTGAGGTATGTCATAGCCCTAAAGAGGTATGTCGTGAATATTAAAGGGTTGTTGAGAGTTTGTTGTGACACCAAATGAGACCATCGAGGGTTAAATTAGTCCCTAAGCAGGGTTGCAGGTACATAGTATAGGCCACCAAGGGTTCTTCTAAGCCCTAAATAGGGATACCTTGAAACCAAAAGTTTGTTTAAGCCTTGATAGGGGATTCTTAGACAACAACTAGAGGGTCATCGTTGCACACCATAATTTACCATGTGTGCTCCCATTTTTTCTATAAAGAAGCGTATAACCTTCTCTTCCAGAAAGAAACACATAACCTTTTCCATATTCCACTTTTTAGGGAGGACCCACCCTACTCGATTAATGGGAAGGAAGTTTTACAGACGAGCTCTGCATTGTATTAAAGATTTAAAGCCATCTATAAAAGAGGGAATCTAGATACAATCATGAATACTAGGATGCATTACCGGAAATCAAGCCATACAACCACTAATCAAAACCAAAACAACAACAAGCATGCATCCTATAAGCTATGTTATTTTCGTCATTTCAATTCCGACCATACTAAATTAACCTCTATTTTTTTATAAACCTACTTACAATTAACCTACTTACATAATGAAGACATTGCAAGAAACCGTATTGAAGGTGCAGTAAATCTGTTAGTAGCTCGTGAAGGCAAATTGCAAAGAACCCATCAATAGAAATTTTAGAGCACACCGTGAACACCTTCAATAGAAATGTAGGCAGGGCCCTTGCACCTGTGAGTGAAATGCAACAGAACCCTAATAGTCCATCCCAAATAAAGCATGTCTATAGTCAACCAACTACTTCTCATCCATTGACCTATCCATGCTAATTATGGATCAGCTCCAACCATTGTTGAATAAACTCAGTGAGCTTCATAAACTTAATCTACTAGTGGTACTGCAACTATGGGTGTTGCTTCCCTCACTTAAAATCACTAAGCAACTAGCTATGCAATGGGCTCTGCTACTTCAGCCTTGTTACGGAGAGAAATTCCTATGGCTTGGGGTACCACAACAGACATCTAGACTCCAGAAATCAATCTTTCCCAATATGCAATAGAAATAGAATGTCTAACACTAAAGGATCGAACCTCGTACCTTATTCCGGACGGTTGAAGTAGATCCCCGTTGAGCTTTCCAATCTTTAGCTTGAATTGATAGAATACTTCCTCAACAACAAGTAAACAATACAAGCATACTATATATCATGGTGTTAGATCTAATCTATCATATATAATCAATAATGTAAAAGCATTTGACATATTCCAATGGATACAATATTCATTCAAATGCACATTACTGGACAGGAAAAGATATTTCTATTAATATGAATCAGAGATTACAAGTGACAACCTTTGACGGTACATCTGCAAACCGGAGAAACTGAATCCCCCACTTGGGCCTCCACCACCTCAATCCTCCATCACTCAGATAGCAAGCTCACTAGCAAAAGGCAAGCTTGGGAATAACACAACAGTGCTCCAAGGGACAAAGGGATGCAGACTCAAGCATAAGTTCTGGAAACAATGGACTATAGTTTCGTTACTCTCAATTCTCTCTTATGCTTTCAATGTCTCAAGGGGTTCCTTATATAGCTTTTCAAAGGGATATTGAAAGGTCGAATCCATGCGATCTCAAGGCATATGGAAGGCCAGGAGTTATATGAGTCAGATCCAAGTCAAGGAAAACTCCAAAAGGATTTGGATTATGCACACATCCCGATGTACGTGACTATAGGGGTCATATCCACGTATGTACGCGGTTATTGGGGTAAAAGCCGCGTATATCACTTTTCTTATGTTTTTAGGGATGATCAAGGACACATAAAAAGACAAAAAGTGGTCCATAGGGGCTAATGAGTTTGCAGCGAGACAGGGGAAGGCCATACAATGTGTGATTCACCTAGTGTGGTGAAATCCACTATAACAGATGCCCCCTAATGTATGAGATCAGAGGGGTTATACGATGGCCGCAATACATTATAAGTCCATCCCAGAAGTGGAGTGATGAAGGTACCCAAATGGAATACCAGCCAACCAATTAGCATAGTACAATAATACAACTCTGCATATAACTGCAAATACATATAGCAGTCCCGGATACATAAGAGTACAATGGCCATGAATAGGCATGAAACATGATAACACATATGTGTTCATCGCCACGTACAATATACATAGATCAGAATCTCCATGATGAGGATATACAAAGGACCATAATCTCCACAAAGGCTGAAGATATACAATAGATCAAGATCTCCATAGTGGCTGGAAATGTACGACATATACTAGAACAAGTCACGAGAGCTGAAATCTCATGAATACTGGCACGATCAAGGAGGTAGCATATAATAGATGCCACCAATCTGGAAGGTCTTCTACACACACCGCTACGAGTACATGTCCTACTATGCGAATAGAGGTGTCGAGGTCGAACATAGTAGTCCATCGTCTGATTACCGATCATTGATATATACCGTTAACAGACGCGAGATCACCCACCGATAATGAAAATGGGAATCAAGGTACTAGAGTGCAAACTAACAAGTGTGAATAAATGTGTTGAGGTCGAACACTTAAGAGAATCCATCGATCAGGGGACATTGATGTATTCCCAAAACTGTCGATGGCGAGAGAACCTGCCACTGATGACTGCAAGTCTCAAGGCACTCAAAAATGACTCTAGACTCCAATCCCAGAATAAATGATCTGAAGTCGATGGGATGAAATCCGCTGGAAGGAGGGAATTAGGGCATCCCCCATCATCCAACACGAGGTACGAGGTACTCAGCAAGGCTGTATAATGTGGAAGGACTCGATCATAAGGTGCACGAACCAGTAACTGTCCCGGGAATGGCCGACATGCAAAGTCAAGATAACTGGGGAATGGCCGACTCATTTTTCAACTTCCTTCGAACAAGAGCGTAACAGCGTATGGTGACTGAATGAAGGCAGCATAGACTCGATATACAAACTGGGACATCTCTATGACGCAGGAGGCATCAATAGAGGCTCCATAGGGACAAAGGGATGCAGACTCAAGCATAAGTT
This sequence comes from Pseudotsuga menziesii, assembly GCA_001517045.1. NCBI lineage: Eukaryota > Viridiplantae > Streptophyta > Pinopsida > Pinales > Pinaceae > Pseudotsuga > Pseudotsuga menziesii. Next base: position 1,860,356 of record LPNX010528259.1, read on the forward strand.
CTGGCAACAATGGACTATAGTTTCGTTACTCTCAATTCTCTCTTATGCTTTCAATGTCTCAAGGGGT
>LPNX010528259.1:1865472-1882972 GCA_001517045.1 Pseudotsuga menziesii
TTCTAGATGTCTGTCACTTCTAGATGAAACATTGGTCACCTCAAAGACTGCAGATATCCCACAATCTAATGTTTTATTTGTTTCATCCAACTTTTTGATGCGATATCTACAAACATTGCACACCATATCCTTATGGTGTTTTACCTACAACAAGCAATACATGAAAACATTACATAATGATTCAATATTTATGATTAAGTGCTTGTTTATGAAGCCATACAAGGAAAAGAACAACATGTACATCAATATGTAATTTGCAAAAAAAAAGAATTAGAGTGGTTGATTAATATGCTTGCCTTATTATCTTTTAAACCATATGCTAAATTGATTTCCCTTTATGTAATATTGGTATCTCCATTGTGATGTGTTTCTTTTACCAATGAAGCCGCACCTTCCCATCATATTCCATGACATGATTGTTCGCATCATTCAATACATACCTTCATCCAGCCAAGATTGTTTGCGATGTGTGAATTAATTGCATCCCACTCTCAACCAACTGCTTGACGACAATAAACATTAAAATTCAAGACATGTAAATTATCTAAGCAAAGTATACACTCTTAATTGATTCAATAAATTGAATATGAAAATAGAATATGTATGATATATGTACATAAAAGTCAACAGTCAAATGTATTATATTAATTAACATCCACTAGCTAATAATTACCTTTCACCTTCCTCAATCTACATTTCCCCTTCAGGTACTCCCCTTCAAAATTGTTATTGCAGTCTGGATCACAAATGTGACGTAAATTGAGATTTGAAGCTAAATTAGGAATATATTCACTAACATACAACATGTTTTGGTATACCATATATACCTCCATCATAGAACCCTTGGCACATGCTCATTGTCTAACCAAACCCTTCATAAATTTCAAGTGCCTCTCAACCATCCACATGGACCTTGAGCACACAGGTCCACACAATTCAATCTCCTCAACTTGGTGTATGAGGTAGTGTTCCTGTGCATTGAAAAATGCTGAAGGTAGATGCTTCTGCATTTCACACATGAGACTATGAATTTCTCTCCTCCAATACTTTATATATTCTTTATGGATTTGTTTGAATGAAAACCATCTACAAGTGACGCAAACCAATAATGATATTTAACCAAAAAAACATTAAATTACATAACATGAATTAGTGCACAAAAAACATATAAACTATACAAAGAATTAAAGTAACACTAAGCACATGCAAATAATCGCTAGTTACCTCATGTGTTTCGCAAGATTATATATAACTTGTTTGACATTGTTGTCGAATTTGTCTAGGAGAGAGAGAGGTAGAGCATACTGTAACAATATACAAACCACATAATTTTTTAAACAAAGAGTAGACAAACAAAATAAAAACAATATGCAATGGAATTTAAAAAAAACAATAATTATATGGACATAATTACCTTCATGAATACATGCCAATTATGCATTTCGACCCCTCAAAATCACCTTTCTTTGTTATGATATTCTTCACGTTCGCACAAAATCCAATGGGAAATTTAATTTTCCGCATGACTTATTTTACAACATTACTTTGCTACTCCGTAAACATCCATGGAATTAAGTTTATATTAATTTGGTCTCCATTTCTATGAAAATGAATGACGTATTTCATTGCATGGTTTAATTCTTGAATGTCTTTGCAAAATTTCACAATTTTTTCTTTCTCGCTCCTTAGCTTTCAGTCACATTATTTCTTATACACATTGTATCAAACAGATGAGCAATTTGTAGGTGCTCACAGTAGGGCAACATGCTGAACTGTATAGGATAACATTTCATTCCTTGTGGAATCCCATTAATGCCTTCATGATCAGGACAGACATCATGAATATTAGTTTATAAATAAATTACAAAAATCAATTATGGCCACTATAGTAAACAACAAACAAACAAAAAAAATACATAAGAATTCATATATGATGATCCATATGTACCAGCTTGACAGTTTCTATTATATTGTATCTTCCAAAAGTGAGGTGTCATTCTCTATGGTTTTAATGCAGTCTATTGCTTCCCATTTTAAAAAAAATTGTTTGTTCTATACTTGTGATTATTAGAGAGGAAGTGCCTACACTCATCAAACACCTCCTTTCTTAAATTTTTTGAGCGGCGAGATTTGATCTTAGGACCACAAACTAGACATGCAAAGTTTCCCTTTGTCTGAAGACCTACAATATATGTTGGTAGGGTTTTTGGGGTAAGTGAGTTGCGTAGCACCACGGAGGCTACACAAGCTCATGCAACACCACACAAGGCAAAGACAATGAGATGGGTGGAAAACAAACCATTTTTTAATATTTTATGCATCGTTTTGTATCGATTGACCACATTTTGTGGATATAGGTCATTAGTGGTTAAATAGGTTAGGAGTTAGTTAGAAGTGTACCTCAAATGTAAAGGTGCAAGCCTATATATAGAATTAGAATTGCATAAGTGGATATATCGAAGTGAGAAGTGATAGAAGAGAGAAATTGAGAGATTGAATCTTTTTATATCTGTATGCGACCTTGTGGGTCGATCTTTCTCTTGATGTGGAGAAAGAAATATGTTGTTTTCGATCTGTTGCGCATAAAGTAATATGATACTATGGATGTTGAGCTAAACCCATGTTGTCTTTTGTCCTTTTGTCTTTATGTACTACAATGTCAATGCCTAATTATTCTATTTTATGAATGATTATGTGATACAACCGCGATGAGTAGATGAATGATGCAATATGTTAGATATGTGGTTGTAATTGTAGATCTGTGATGAATGCTGTGATATATAATAAATGGATTTGCTAGATCTGATGGTAATGCTGATAAATCATTCATGCCCTGATCCTCCTCCTTTCTATCAGAAACTTGGTTCCGACAGCTCTCCCTCGAACATCTCGGGTGAGACTTCATTCGCTCTGCAGGTGTTACCTAGCAGGGTAAAACCTGTATGGGACGGTGCTCAGGGAGATTGCACTAGTTGGGCATCGACAGAATGAGGACCCCTATCAATGAGGCTTTGTTGGTGGGTTTTGGAGAACAAATGGTTCCATTGCTAGGAGATATCACTTGTCCTGCATTGGACTAGGAGAATATCCTTCCAAAATTGACGATGGATTGTCGGATGCACAGCTATTCTGATTTGATATCGTAGATGAACATTATGCACCAATAATTTAGTTATTGGAAACTGGAGTTGCATCGGAGGATATGATGACCACTCAAAAGAAGCAGTTGGTAGTGAAGGCTTCAGATTTCTAGCTGGTCGTTGGGCACTTATACAAACTCGGACCCGATGAGATCCTGCGACGATGTGTGCAACCTCATGAACAAGGGAAAATTTTGGCAGAAGCACATGCAGGCGTTGCGGGTGGAAATTATGGAGGACAGGTGACTGCGCGAAATATACTACACGCTGGGATATGGTGGTATACTTTGCATAATTATGCTTCATATTATGCGTGGAACTGTGATGTCTGTCAATGCGTCAAGAAACCATCACGACGAGATGAGATGCTTCTTATACCTCAGGTAACTTTAAAACATTTTGATAAATGGGCTATGGACTTTGTGGGTCCCATCAACCCACTAGGGAAGCGCAATGGTGCACAATACATCATTACAACAACTGACTATCTGACAAGGTGGGTGGAAGCTACACCAGTTGTGGATTACACCACTGCGACAACAACAAAGCTCATATTTGAAAACATTGTGACATGGTTTGGATGCCCTAGGATATTGATGAGCGACCAGGGAAGTCAGTTTATCAACCGCACAGTAAAATCACTAACAAAGGAATTATAGTTGTAGCATAAGAAAATTACCCCATATCATCCACATGCAAACAAAACTGTAGAATCCTTCAACAAAATCCTGGAAGTTGCACTAACAAAAGTATGTAACTCTAATTGGGATGACTGGGATTTAAAGATCCCTAAAGTGCTATGGGCATATCACACCACTTGCAAAAGACTAACAAGGAAGACATCGTTAAAATTGGTATATGGGAAAGAGGCAGTCATGCCTATGGATTACATTGTTCCTATTATGTGCACTTGAGGAGCGAGCAATGCAGCTAGTCCAATTGGAAGAGGACCGCTTCATCACTTCTTCCATCAACGTGTCGAGAAGGATCAACAGAAGGCATTGCATGATCTCCACATTAAAAACAAACATTTTTCCTAGATGTCTGTCACTTCTAGATGAAACATTGGTCACCTCAAAGACTGCAGATATCCCACAATCTAATGTTTTATTTGTTTCATCCAACTTTTTGATGCAATATCTACAAACATTGCACACCATATCCTTATGGTGTTTTACCTACAACAAGCAATACATGAAAACATTACATAATGATTCAATATTTATGATTAAGTGCATGTTTATGAAGCCATACAAGGAAAAGAACAACATGTACATCAATACGTAATTTGCAAAAAAAAAGAATTAGAGTGGTTGATTAATATGCTTTCCTTATTATCTTTTAAACCATATGCTAAATCGATTTCCCTTTATGTAATATTGGTATCTCCATTGTAATATGTTTCTTTTACCAATGAAGCCACACCTTCCCATCATATTCCATGACCTGATTGTTCGCATCGTTCAATACATACCTTCATCCAGCCAAGATTGTTTGCGATGTGTGAATTAATTGCATCCCACTCTCAACCAACTGCTTGATGACAATAAACATTAAAATTCAAGACATGTAAATTATCTAAGCAAAGTATACACTCTTAATTGATTCAATAAATTGAATATGAAAATAGAATATGTATGATATACGTACATAAAAGTCAACAGTCAAATGTATTATATTAATTAACATCCACTACCTAATAATTACCTTTCACCTTCCTCAATCTACATTTCCCCTTCAGGTACTCCCCTTCAAAATTGTTATTGCAGTCTGGATCACAAATGTGACGTAAATTGAGATTTGATGCTAAATTAGGAATATATTCACTAGCATACAACATGTTTTGGTATACCATATATACCTCCATCATAGAACCCTTAGCACATGCTCATTGTCTAACCAAACCCTTCATAAATTTCAAGTGCCTCTCAACCATCCACATGGACCTTGAGCACACAGGTCCACACAATTCAATCTCCTCAACTTGGTGTATGAGGTAGTGTTCCTGTGCATTGAAAAATGCCGAAGGTAGATGCTTCTGCATTTCACACATGAGACTATGAATTTCTCTCCTCCAATACTTTATATATTCTTTATGGATTTTTTTGAATGAAAACCATCTACAAGTGACGCAAACCAGTAATGATATTTAACCAAAAAAACATTAAATTACATAACATGAATTAGTGCACAAAAAACATATAAACTATACAAAGAATTAAAGTAACACTAAGCACATGCAAATAATCGCTAGTTACCTCATGTGTTTCGCAAGATTATATATAACTTGTTTGACATTGTTGTCGAATTTGTCTAGGAGAGAGAGAGGTAGAGCATACTGTAACAATATACAAACCACATCATTTTTTAAACAAAGAGTAGACAAACAAAATAAAAAAAATATGCAATGGAATTTTAAAAAAACAATAATTATATGGACATAATTACCTTCATGAAGACATGCCAATTATGCATTTCGACCCCCGCAAAATCACCTTTCTTTGTTATGATATTCCTCACGTTCGCGCAAAATCCAATGGGAAATTTAATTTTCCGCATGAATTATTTTACAACATTACTTTGCTGCTCCGTAAACATCCATGGAATTAAGTTTATATTAATTTGGTCTCCATTTCTATCGGAAAATGAATGGCGTATTTCATTGCATGGTTTAATTCTTGAATGTCTTTGCAAAATTTCACAATTTTTTCTTTCTCACTCCTTAGCTTTCAGTCACATTCTTTCTTATATACATTGTATCAAACAGATGAGCAATTTGTAGGTGCTCACAGTAGGGCAACCTGCTGAATTGTATAGGATAACATTTCATTCCTTGTGGAATCCCATTAATGCCTTCATGATCACGACAGACATCATGAATATTAGTTTATAAATAAATTACAAAAATCAATTATGGCCACTATAGTAAACAACAAACAAACAAACAAAAATACATAAGAATTCATAAATGATGATCCATATGTACCATCTTGACAGTTTCTATTATATTGCATCTTCCAAAAGTGAGGTGTCATTCTCTACGGTTTTAATGCAGTATATTGCTTCCCATTTAAAAAAAAAATGTTTGTTCTATACCTGTGATTATTAGAGAGGAAGTGCCTATACTCATCAAACACCTCCTTTCTTAAATTTTTTGAGCGGCGAGATTTGATCTTAGAACCACAAACTAGACATGCAAAGTTTCCCTTTGTCTGAAGACCTACAATATATGTTGGTAGGGTTTTTGGGGTAAGTGAGTTGCATAGCACCACGGAGGCTGCACAACTTCATGCAATACCACACAAGGCAAAGACAATGCGATGGGTGGAAAACAAACCATTTTTGAATATTTTATGCATTGTTTTGTATCGATTGATGACATTTTGTGGATATAGGTCATTAGTGGTTAAATAGGTTAGGATTTAGTTAGAAGTGTACCTGAAATGTAAAGGTGCAAGCCTATATATAGAATTAGAATTGCATAAGTGGATATATCGAAGTGAGAAGTGATAGAAGAGAGAAATTGAGAGATTGAATCTTTTTTTATCTGTATACGACCTTGTGGGTCGATCTTTCTCTTGATGTGGAGAAAGAAATATGTTGTTTTGGATCTGTTGCGCATAAAGTAATATGATACTATGGATGTTGAGCTGAACCCCTGTTGTCTTTTGTCCTTTTTTCTTTATGTACTATGATGTCAATGCCTAATTATTCTATTTTATGAATGATTATGTGATACAACCGCGATGAGTAGATGAATGATGCAATCTATTAGATATGTGGTTGTAATGGTAGATATGTGATGAATGCTGTGATATCTAATAAATGGATTTGCTAGATCTGATGGTAATGCTGATAAATCGTTCATGTCCTGATCCTCCTCCTTACTATCAGAAACTTGGTTCCGACATCTCTCCCTCGAACATCTCGGGTGAGACTTCATCCTCTTTGCGGGTGTTACCTAGCAGGGTAAAACCTGTATGGGACGGTGCTCAGGGAGATCGCACCGGTTGGGCATCGACAGAATGAGGATCCTTGTCAATAAGGCTTTGTTGGTGGGTTTTTGACAACAAATGGTTCCATTGCTAGGAGATATCATCTGTCCTGCATTGGACTAGGAGAATATCCTTCCAAAATTGACGATGGATTGTCGGATGCACAGCTATTCCGATTTGATATCGTAGATGAAAATTATGCACCAATAATTTAGTTATTGGAAACTGGAGTTGCATTGGAGGATATGATGACCACTCAAAAGAAGCAGTTGGTAGTGAAGGCTTTGGATTTCTAGCTGGTCGTTGGGAACTTATACAAACTCAGACCCGATGAGATCCTGCGACGATGTGTGCAACCTCATGAACAAGGGAAAATTTTGGCAGAAGCACATGCAGGCGTTGCGGGTGGAAATTATGGAGGACAGGTGACTGCGCAAAATATACTGCATGCCGGGATATGGCGGTATACTTTGCATAATGATGCTACATATTATGTGTGGAACTGTGATGTCTGTCAATGCGTCAGGAAACCATCGCGACGAGATGAGATGCTTCTTATACCTCAGGTAACTTTACAACATTTTGATAAATGGGCTATGGACTTTGTGGGTCCCATCAACCCACTAGGGAAGCGCAATGGTGTGCAATACATCATTACAACAACTGACTATCTGACAAGGTGGGCGAAAGCTGCACCAGTTGTGGATTGCACCACTGTGACAACAACAAAGCTCATATTTGAAAACATTGTGACATGGTTTGGATGCCCTAGAATATTGATGAGCGACCAGGGAAGTCAGTTTATCAACCGCACAGTAAAATCACTAACAAAGGAATTATAGGTGTAGCATAAGAAAATTACCCCATATCATCCACATGCAAACAAAACTGTAGAATCCTTCAACAAAATCCTGGAAGCTGCACTAACAAAAGTATGTAACTCTAATCAGGATGACTGGGATTTAAAGATCCCTACAGTGCTATGGGCATATCACACCACTTGCAAAAGACTAACAAGGAAGACATCGTTAAAATTGGTATATGGGAAAGAGGCAGTCATGCCTATGGATTACATTGTTCCTATTATGTGCACTTGAGGAGCGAGCAATGCAGCTAGTCCAACTGAAAGAGGACCGCTTCATCACTTCTTCCATCAATGTGTCGAGAAGGATCAACAGAAGGAATGGCATGATATCCACATTAAAAACAAACATTTTTCCTAGGGAGATTTGGTGCTATTGTATGACAACAAGTTCATAAAGCATCCAGGTAATTTACAAATGCATTGGTTTGGCCCGTATCTTGTTCATTTAATTACTTCTGGGGGTGTATTTCAATTGCAACTGTTAGATGGAGCAGTGCTACCTAAGCTTGTAAATGGTATCCGCTTGAAGCCCTATAGGACAAGGGTGGAAGCGCGCACTTCCTGAAGTACTGTGCAATGAAAAAAAAAGGATAGAAAGAGAGAAGAAGGGTGTGCCAGGATGAAATGGCTGGGTAATCATAGGAGTCACTAGCACAGTTACATAGAGAGACCATGACAGCCACAGGGCTATGATTGGGTCAAATTAGTAATAAATGTAGACAGTTAAGAGCAGTTAACCGATGAATCTCATTGAAGCAACACACATTTATGGTTGATCTGACCATTAGCATGCCAAGATCCTTGACAGATTCGGGTCATTAATGCAGGATTTGGTCATGATGGCTACGATGGATTTGGAAATGATGAAGCGGTATTTGTCATTTGCTATAAGAAGGTGCAGGATGCGGGATGGAGGCATCATTATGTTCAGTCAAGTTGAGAAAAGTGCAGAGTTGAGTGTAGTAGGAAGCATTGTGAGCGGTAGCTAGGGTGTGAGAGAGGGGTACATTCAATTTCTTGGTAAGGTTTGTTGGTGCGGCATGCTGAGCAACCCCGACACTTTAGAGATTTCCAATGAGCAGGAGTCACCCATCCATCCAACTACTATCCTAGAAGAAGTCATGAGTATGTCAGTCGAATCATCTTTGATCCCCTGGGGCAAGCTGAAGGCTCAAAATCCAGGATCAATGTCACCACAAAAGAGGCAGACACAGACTTCCATTAGGGACCAAGGGGAGGGAACTGCGCAAATAGGGCCATCTAGTTCAGGAGCTATGGAGGTTGTGGCACCCAGGGATGTGTCCATTAATGATATCCCCAGATATGTCGCTCCCACGTGACCTGGTGCAAAGCCCCAACGATTAACCAAAAATCAAAAGTATCAGCCGAAAACACCGCCACCACTGAAAGGGATGACATGCACTGTGGACATTATCCTCACCTTGATCAATATGAATTTTGAGGACCATGACTTGTTGCTGTTGAAGGACGTAGTGAATGAGCCCTATGTGTCCTTTCCTTTGGTTCTAGGTGGACCCATCGAACATATTCCGCAACCATGGGCGTAAGGATTGAACAACTCTCGGTTGTTGGGGCTGATCAATATGCCCCAATTTGGACAATTGAATGAAGTGAATGCATGCGTCAAATAGTTGTTGGCATGTTTTCATGGTGGGACATTGTGGTTGGATACCCCCATCATGGTTACGGTGGACATGATTTCAGAGATCATGAGGCTGCCAAAGGCTGAGGCAGATCCTGCCCAATATCTCAGAGGAAGAGACAATGACAAGAAGATTTCCCAACAACTGAAGGAGAGATACGAATTGTAGCGGGATGGTTGCGCATACCGCATCAAAAACATCTATGAACGGGCGGTACGTATTGGAGGACGTATTTTAGCAAGTAAAGTTATCAGGGGGAATTGCCTAGTTCAGTACAATTCGGGAGTGGTTGCTTGTGCGCAGCAGTGTTCTGAGGGCATCCAAATGAATTGTTCCCTCTTCTTGTTGAACCAACCAATGAAGGATACAGTCGCAGCTCAGGATAGGGAGTGGTATTTCTCTTATAGTTGGATGTTGATCCTAATTGATTTTTTGGCTTAGATGGAGCTAGAGGACTATTAGTTGATGGTCGTTGAAGCAGTTAAGGTGTGCAAAGGAGCATGATACCAAAATTTATGATGGGTACAGGATCTCAGTTGGTAGACTAATTGTGCGACCCACTTTTGGATCTACTAGGAAGTGCTACAAGTCGCAGCAGTTAAAATTCCATGCTTATCAGATGTAGCAGTGGTAAAATATTAGAGGATCATGCAGTTCTCCATCGGGCCCCATTCAATTCATATCCAACCGCAACGAGGCCCTGATAGGAAATGGTTGCCAATGCCTTATAAATTAACCGATGATTAAGTGGAAGCAGTTGTTCAGGACTGGCATGCTGACTAGCGCAAACCAGTTAGTGATGAAGAGATATCAATGAAATGACCAACAGATGCCCCTGAAGAGCCTGTGCAAGAAGGCCAGAGTAATCATGACTTAGATGGAGAATCATCGAACGATACCAATCTAGAAGCAAGCGCATCCTAGAAGAGGACCGAACCAAACAACACATGGAGTTTGATGCAGGAAGTAGCACCAGAGTAGTGTTGGAGGTCATATTGCAGCAACTCATTAAGGCTGTCACGGATTTTTCTGACGCTACTGCACAAGCAATGCACCAGTCCAACCAGGAAGGGTTCACTACGGTAAGAGATAAGTTATATTCTATTTATTATGTTTTTATGAATACCACACCGAAGAGTGTCACTATGCGGGAAATCCGGTCGATTAGCACTGAGCCGCGTGTCATGTACCCATGCCCCTTCAATAGCATGCGAAATTAAAAAAAATTGTGGAGAGCCTTTACTGTTCCTTGAAACACGGGGAATGGCCATGACCACATCTCCACATTTCCAACACTATCATGCTCCCTCTCGTCTTCCATCGATCAATTCAATGATCTGCAAGGAAAGATATAAGAGGAGATCGGACAGTAGAGAGAAAATGAGACGAAAATCAAAGATCATAAACGATCCCACAGCTGGAACCAAATCAACGGGTCATAATTCACTCTCAAATATCAATGGTGTGGAAATCCCAAGTTGTGGGGTCAAAAAGTTACAAAAATTGCAATCTCACTTCCTGCAACCCGCATCTCGCATCGGAAATAGATCAACGGCGTAGAATCATCCTGCGAAGATCGATGGCGTGGAGATTTGAATTGTGGGATTGGGAATTATGGAAATTACGACACAGCAATCCTGCATCCCGCATCCCGTAAGTTATGGAGAGGAAGTTACAGAAGGGAAATATGTGGAAACCAAAATCTGCGAAACAGAATTCCGCATCCCACATCCCGCAATTCTGCAAATTTGTGCAAAGGAGGATTACTAGCAGGACCCTCAGCTTTTTGACTGAAGTCTTGGATCGATCTGATCATTCAGGCCACTACCAATCTGGCCAATCTACCCTGCAACTTAGTTCAAAATGCATTGAGGGAAAAACATACATAAATGCCTATAATTGCAGTTATTCAAAAGAACAATGCATCAATTCAACACAGCAACATGTTCATCACATTCCATTAAGCAATTACAATGCAAGAAATATAGTTGCAAAGAATTATGTAGACAAGAACACTTATTTTGAACAAAACTTGTTCTGCAACCAGCTATGTCACTGAAACGTTCCACCCAACCATAGGCCAGTGTGCTCCTTAGTCTCTCAGTGACACTACAACCCCCGAGCTGGGCATGATTTCCTACAGGAATAAGGGAACACTAGAAGACTCATACATAGCCAAGGGTGCCATACAATTCATCCAATCCAACACAGTTTGCTTGATCAGGCTATAAGGGAAAACATCCCAACATATGGGTTTCACAGGTCACTTTGCTAAGCCATCTCACAGTTGGGCTTCACAGACTGTTCACAGTTAAGCCAACCTTCACCTTAAGGACCAGTCAAGCCAACAGATGGGTTTATCAGATTGTACACAGTCAAGCCATATTACTGATGGGTTTATCAGGCTACCTAGCCAAGCCATCATCCACAGTTGGGTTTATCAAACTCTCCAGCCAAAGGTTAGTCACAATGTCAAATGCAACCAGACACAACCAAGCCAACAGATGGGTCTATCAGGCTTCTAAGGCAATGGGAGGAAGAACTGCTAAGCTAGTGAGATCATCTACAGAGCTAAGAACTCCTTCACAAGAGCTATCTAGCCTGGATTCCCCACTTCCTACACACCCAACATAAGGAAGTGTCCCCTTCTCTACTCCACAGTCCCTCAGGATACACCTTCCCTTTCAGTGCTCTTCAAGATGTGCATAGTAGGTTCACCAACCACTCTTATCTTATTTTGAGGTTCCACACTAGGTTTATCAAGCACATTGTATGTCTCTCCCATTCCTAAGTCTTGTACATAGTTCAGACTCGAGCCAGGGTGCACAATACAACAACCACAAGGAGACTCTACAACACAGCCTCACTCTGGAACATGAGTAACAAGGTCTCATACACTCTATAATTTAAGATAATGATGCAACGTAGAAATCATAGTCCTTCCAAAGGAAAACACTCGCAGAATGTGAAGGATACACATAGGAAGAGATCAGCTACTAAAGACCTTCCCATGAATGGAGAATGGAGATGGATGATGAGCCATAACATCTCACAGCTCTCAAAACGTGAGAGAAAAACCAAAATGTGAACATGTGAGTCAAACTGGCATATGATTCTAGTGTTTTCTTGTGCTTGTAAGCAAAACGCAATATTCTAGAACTGGGTGCTCTTCCCAATTCAAATTGTTTCCATACTCTTCCCCTTCCAAGCAATAACTACCTCAACCACCTTCTGGCAGAATAAATGGTTGGGAAGAAAGACAAGAAAGAGGTTATTTGACAGTTCTTATGGGTTCTCCCCATGACACATGGCTTTTCCCCAAACAGGTTCAAGGTTAACATTCCCCACCCCCTTATCCTTAGGAAAATCATGCCCCCATCTCATTATTTGTTGCATTGATATAACTGGCTGTGGGGTTTTTCATTAATTTGCATATTTACATGATGTTCACAAATGTTCTTAACTTAGCATAGAAACCATAGGCATCAACCATGATCACCTATATTCCAAACATCAATCAGTGTCAAGGCCTTGGCCTTCAGCTCCTTATCATGATTCCATATAATCTTTACATCATATACATTAATGCAACGGGGTCAAAACTAGGGTGTTACATTCCCCTCCCCCTTCAATAGTACTGTCCTCAGTGCTTTACAAAATTAAACAAATTGCTACATTGCTTTCACCTCAATGCTCCATAGAATTGAACAAAAATAGATGTGAAAATTGCATGGCATCCTCCAACTCCCACGTAGCCTCTTCAGGATCATAGTGCTCCCACTGCACCTTTACCTGTCCTATGGCTTGGTTCCTGAGCATTGCAACTTTCATGTCGAGGATGCGCATTGGCTTGATTCAAAACTATCCTTTGGGTTCCACCTGAATCAGATCCCAATTTATTGCATGGTTAGGATCATGTACATATTTCTTACGCAAAGAAACATGAAAAACATTATGAGCTCTAGTGCTAGCAGGGAATGCAAGTCTATATGCAACTGGCCCTATTTTTTCAAGCACTTCAAATGGCCCACAATGTCTTGGTGACAACTTGGCACAACTCCCAAGCCTCAAGGAACTCCTCTTTTCCCTCACTCCAAGGTAAACATGATCCCCAACACTAAACTCTTTGTTCACCCTATGCTTATTAGCATAGATTTTTTGTCTGTCCTGGGATACTTTTAGATTCTGCTTGATCTTTACAACCTCTTGCTCCATCTCCTTGAGAAATTCTAGACCAAGCACAACCCTGTTCATTGGATTTTCCCAAGTCACAGGTGTTCTACACCTCCTTCCATACAAAGATTCATAAGGACTCATCCCTAATGATGTTTGCTGTCCATTCTTATAGAAAAACTATACCAAGTGTAAATAATCTTCCCACTTGGTTTGTTTGTCCATCACATACATGTGAATCATGTCTTCCACCAATTGGTTGACTCTCTCTGTCTTCCCATCAGTCTGAGGATGGTAGGAAGTGTTGAAATTCAACTTTGTACCCAAATCCACAAACAACCCCTTCCAAAAATTGGAAGTGAACTTGACAACTCTGTCAGAGACTATTGCCTTAGGAAATCCATGCAATTTGAAAATATCCTTCATGAAGATATTTTCAATTTCATCAGTCTTATGCATAGACTTAATCGATATGAAATGTGTTTCCTTCATCAACTTGTCCACCACAACCATGATGGAATCATGTTATCTCCAAGTCATTGGAAATCCTGTAATAAAATCAATGGAAATAACTTCCCATTTCCATTTTGGAACCGGCAAAGGCTGCAACAAACCTGCACAGTGTTGATGCTCAACCTTTACCTACTATCATTTCATGCACCTCAAAATATATTCATCCATGTCCTTTTTCATTCCTGGCCAAAAGTACTACTTTCTAGCTGTAGCAATTGTCTTCTGATATCCTAGGTGACCAGAATATGGATCTTCATGGATCTCGTGCATAACAACTCTCCTCAAATATGCTACCTTTGGAATGTAAATTCTTCCTTTATAAGTAATAAGTCTATCTTCTTCTAATTTATATCCGTCATACCTATTTTCAAGGCTTTGCTGCTGCAATTTGTCTTTTACTTGCACATACATTTCATCTCCAACAGTATGATTCACAATCTGCTGCCTCAAATCTGATTGGCAAATACTAAGAGATGCCACATGCATTTCCTGCACCTTCCTATTGAGTGCATCAACTACCTTATTCTCTTTTCCTTTTATGTGTTTTATTTCAAAATCAAACTCACATAAAAACTCTAGCCATCTAGCTTGCCTAGCATTTAGAGTAGGCTGATCAAATAAATACTTCAGACAGCAATGGTCTGTCCTTAACTCAAATCTTCTACCCATCAAGTAATGCCTCCACATCTTGAGAGCATGTACTATGGCTGTAAGTTCCAGATCATGAGTAGCATAGTTCTTCTCATGATCCTTCAACTTTCTTGACTCATAACATATAACGTGGTTGTCTTGCATAAGGACTCCTCCAAGCCCTTGTCCGCATGCATCGGTACACACCACAAAATCTTTCTCTGGGTCTACAACTTTCAATACTAGTGCACTGGTGAGAAGATTCTTCAACTTCTGGAAGCTTTCTTCACACCTCGATGTCCATTCAAACTTTATCCCCTTCTTTTGCAAAGAAGTGATGGCATATGCAACCTTGGAGAATCCTTCAATGAACCTCCTGTAGTATCCTGCAAGTCCCATAAAAGATATTACATTTGTCACATTTCTTTGAGTAGGCCAATTCATAATGGCTTCAATCTTTTCAGGGTCCACAGATATACCCTCTTCTGAAATAATGTGACCCAAATATTGAATTCTATCTCTATAGAAGTCACACTTGCTCATCTTTGCATACAACCAATGCTCCCTAAGAAACTGCAATTTCAATCTCAAATGCTCTTCATGTTCTTCCTCATTCTTAGAATAAGCAAGAATGTCATCAAGGAAAATAATAACAAACTTATCCAAATACCTGCTGAATACACTATTCATAAGGCACATAAATGTAGATGGTGCATTTGTGAGACCAAATGGTACTAATACAAACTCATAATGCCCATACCTTGTACTGAAGGTTGTCTTATGAATGTCTTCATCCTTGATTCCCATCTGATGGTAACCCAACCTCAAGTCAATCTTGTAAAATACCTTTGCTCCTCTCATTTGATCAAAGAGGTCATCAATCCTAGGCAAAGGATGCTTGTTATTTACCGTGACTTTGTTCAGCTGTGTGTAATCAATACACAATCTGAGTGTACCATCTTTCTTCTTTACAAATAGAACTGGTGCTCCCAAAGGAGACACGTTGGGTCTGATATACTTCTTCTCCAACAAATCTTGCAGTTGCATCTTCAGCTCTAGCATTTCTGGTGTATTCATTCTGTAGGGTGTCTTGGACACTGGTGCTACTCTTGGCACAAGTTCAATTATGAAATCAATTTCCCTCTTTGGAGGAAGCCCTAGAATCTCATCAGGAAACACATCCCTGAATTCCTGCAACACATGAAAATCCTCCAACCTATGAGTTTCATTCTCTGGTGCCTCCAAAATATGAACTGCATATAACTGGCAACCTTTCCTACAGAACTTCTTCAACTACATTGCTAAAACCTGCCTCACAGAAATCACCTTTGGAATTCCTTTCACAATCCTTGAGTTTCCTTCTTCATCCAAGCACTCAAAAGCCTTGTTATAACAGTCAATATTTACTCTATGAGCTTCTAACCAATCCATTCTAATGAGGACATCATAGGAACCAAGTGGTAGAACATTCAAATCTACACAAGTGGCCAATCCATTCATAACCAATGGACATTTCCCCACCACTTCACTAACCTTTCTCTTAGTTCCAGTGGGTAGCTAAACTAACCAAGATTTTCTATTCTTTACTTTCTTAAAGGCACAAATCTCCACTACTCTAGGAGTAGAACCAGGGTCAATCAAGATAGAAACAGATTGCTCAACAATATTGCCTAAAACTTCAACCACAGTTGACTGGGTCCTGCAGTGCTGCATAAATCCTAGGGGCGACCCTCACTACTTGACCCACTGTTTCTACTTCTTGAATGTTGTAAGCTTTCCTTGCACTCTCATTCTCGAGTGGACAATTCCTGAGCATGTGGATTCCTCCACATTTCCAACATTGGAGAGATTCTCTGTTGTACTGTGGATCTCTTGGTTTCTCTCCCATCACTTTGGATGGCTGCTTTTCAGCTTGTGATGGTTTCTTCTGTTGATTCCTGAAGCTAGAAGGTTTGAAACCTTTCTTCCTTTGGTCAGGATTCTCATTCTTCATGTCCTTCCATGTCTTATGGTAATCAGGTTTTCCTTTTCTTTTCTCATAGAAATACTTATCCTTCCTTATTGTTTCTTCAAGAGTTCTAGGTTCATAAAACTTGATTCTTTCTTTGTAAGACTGAGGAAATCCACTCAAGAAATGATGGATTTTCACTTTTTCATCTTTGATGTACCTAACATACCTCAATAGTTCTAGGAACTTATTTGCATACTCCTCCATGGTATGTTGTCCTAGTCTCAGCTCATGGAATTCTTTGATCTTGTCATGATAGTACCTATCAGAGAGGTATTTCTGCTTGAAATACTTCTGGAACCGTTTCCACTTAAGTATTCTTTCACTGATCCTCCTTACTTTCTTGAAGTGCTCCCACCAAATGGATGCCCTTCCCTTCAAATTAAATATGGAAACCCTTGCCTTCATGTTCCCCAAATAATCCTGAACTTGGAAGTACTTCTTTATCCCAAGAAGCCAAGCTTCAGCTTCTTGTCCAATGTTTACCTCGCCATCAAACATAGGAGGTTTAT
>LPNX010528259.1:1885795-1907421 GCA_001517045.1 Pseudotsuga menziesii
GCATCATCCAAGTCATCATCCGTATCATCAGATCCAGAGTCAACATTGTAAGGATTGGGAATATCATCATCGTCATCTAAATCAGTTAAGTTCGTCATGTCATCATCGATATCATCTTCACCGGTATTGCCTACTACATCATTTGATTCAAATAATTCTTTGAGTTCTTCTTCTTGATCATCACGATCATCTAACTCATGCTGATCATGATCTTCATCATCGTCTTCTTCTTCCAGACCCTCTTCATTACCTTCCTCTAGGTTATACTTTACCAGCCTTCCCCTTGGATCATGTCTCACAAAAAATGAACAACCCACTTTACCTGGAACCTTAGAGTAAAATACCTATTCACATTGGCTTGGAATATCATGGGGCTCCGTTCTTTACTCAAACATGTTAATTTTTATCATTCAATCTAGCATTATATTAGGATCTTTAACTGAGAGAATAAAAAGCACAGCAATCAAACACAAGAGAAAATGAACACAATGTTTTTCCTAGGGGAAACCATAAATGAATAAAACCCTACAACTTCCTCAGAGATATAATCAGCACCAAAAGTAAAACCCCAAAACAGTAAGATGATCTCCCGACAGCAGTAGCCTCTTTCTTTCTAGCCCCAACAGCTTCTTCTTCCTCAGCTATATGCTACAACTGAGAGTGAGTGAGTGTGTGATAAATAGAGAGTCTCACTCTCTATTTATACTAATTCTTGACTTGACAATAACTCACTAGGGCCAATTTCACTAGGAGAGTCTAATAACCCTAGGGCCCCAGAACTGCAGGGACTTTAACCCTTGATCAATAGGAGGGTTACCCACAATGACTTGAAATGAATTGTTTACATTATTGAATCTCCCGATAAGAACATTAGGGCATGACATGAATCTAATACATTACAGACACATCCCAGAATAAAAATCGGGGTACAATACATAAGATATACATTCCAAAGTTACAAATACATCAACACTCCCTCTTAACTAGGAAGGTATTCTCTCGACACAATTTATCAGTACAAGTCTTCTTCTCTATATCATCTGGATCATCATTGAGTCCTCATCATCTTCAATTCATCTTAATATTCAAGTCATCTTCATCATCAGATCTGGATCATTACTCGATTTGGATCATCAATGGAACATCAGCATTGGATCTGGGTCATAAATTGATCTGGATCAACACTGGAACTTGATCATCAATCAATCTAGATCATCACTATTGGATCATCATCACTGGATCATCATCATGGGTTCTATCTCATGATTCTTCTCATCATAGGAAGTTCTACAGAGCCAACCCTTTTTCATGCTGGTTATAGGCCTAGCCTCCATGTAGGTCTTCTTCAGCGCTTATATATGACCCTAAGTTAGAATGGCCCACCCAACACTTACATATGACCATGAGAGGAACACATCCAACACCATGTCAAAAAGTCACACCTAGCACTCACATCTAACCATGCGAGAACACATCCTACAACCCTGTCAGAAAGGCCCATCACTTACATTCACCAGCATGATAGGACACACCTACTATCATCTGTGAAAAGGCACAGCACTCACATCCACCAGCATGATAGGACACACCTACTATCATTTGTGGAAAGGCTCAGCACTTACATCCACCAGCATGGTAGGACACACCTACTACCATCTGTGGAAAGGAATAACACTCACATCCACTAGCATGGTAGGGCACACCTACTACCATCTATGGAAAGGCACAGCGCTTACAATCACCAGCATGGTAGGACACACCTACTACCATCTGTGAAAAGGACAACACTCACATCCACCAGCATGATAAGACACACTTACTATCATCTGTGGAAAGGCTCTGCACTTACATCTAATCATGTGGGAATCAATCCCACAGTCACATCAGAATGGCTCCAAGCCCTAAGCTGAGGTTTCCAGGTAAATGACCAGGTTCCTCCATTCTCCCAGAGAATGGCATCAACCCTTATATCTGATCAAGTGCGAACACATCCCTTGATCACATCAGAATGGCCCTGCACTTATATCTGATCATGTGAGAACACATCCCATAGTCATATCAGAATGGCCCTCTATCAAAACCCCAAATTTTCATAAAAATTTAAAATTTTGAAATTACATATAATGTTGAGAATGCGGTCTGCTAACAGCTAAAAGTTATTTATAAAAGATTTGGTTACCATATTAGTTAATAAATAATCTTAATTAAGTAACTTAGCATTCTACTATTTAATACAAGGTTAGGTTTAACTTGTGCAATAATTCCTCTTTCAGTTTGCTGATGAGTTTTGTTTTGCAACAAGTAGGTGGAACTGTCTTGGATTCTCGGGCTTACTTAGCTTTTAAGCTAACGTAGAAAGCTTATTTTTCCTTACAGGTTTACAGGTATGAATGATCAAGTAATGCCTATTAATTCCATAAAGCATTCAGATATATTTCTATTTGCAAAATGAATAGCTTGGTAATAAGCTATTACAAATCCATCTACTTCTACGAGGTAAAACAAGTAGTTTGTTTCTTCCAATTATTTTTTTCAACGATATATGTATAGAAGAGTTTCTTTCTTGAATGTAAATAGCGACAGTTATTATTTTCCCTGTTTCCCAACTTGTGATCTTTGTCGTAAGTTAAATCCACCTAGAGTGCATAACCTGTAATGCTGTAATGATTGTTCTAATAGTAAAATACATTATCGAATTATAATATTGGTATAAAATATTGTTGGTTATTCATCTTCTGTAATGAAGATTGTTGTTTAAAAGGATCTAGACATTACAGTGAAGTACCAAGTCCTAAGGACTTACAATTTAGTGAGATGGTTTCACTCCAGTTTCTTATTTTATTTTATAGTACTTATTTTGGATTAAGCCTCTAACCACATTACTTAACTTATGTCAATTCTTCAAGAGAGATTGATTTATTATCGCATGCAAGTACTAGACAATTCTAAAATCTTATGTTACAAATCAAAACATGGAAAAGATAAAAGTACTTGTCATGGTTGGTAAACAGCCCAAAGTTATTAATATTTGTTGATTTGAGCTATGTACAGGATTCATACCCATAATCTGAGTATTTTCCACCCACTGATCTATAATTTCTATGATATTCAACGATACCTACACAAATTATCTTGTTTATAATGCATTTAAGTTTACCAGTAGTTCTGGATTATAAACAGATAAGGTATGTAAAGTTCATGATCCTAATTAAAACTATGTTCTAAAACATTTTCATGTCAGAACATAAATGTTGGTGACAATATGATTAGCTATGCAAAGTTGTTAGTAAAACTTTATTACCATAGTTTGGATAAGAGAGGAAATAGCCTTTTTCTTTACATCTCCTAAGTATCACAATATTTACTTTACAAACCTAGTTTCGATAGCTCAAGGTTTATCAACATTTGTATCTATACTATTTATGCTATGACTAAATGGATTTTCCATTAGTGAAGAACTAAATATTTTATGCATAATTATACTTTGGGAAAGATTATCGATTATTATATTCCATCGATTTCATGATTAATAATAAACTTAATGTGAATAACTATATAGTTATAAAGTTCATAAACTAAGTTCCAAACCTAAATAATTGGGCAAGTAAAAACATAACATACTTTGGGTATGTATTAACATAAACAAACTTTGGCATGAATATGGTTTATGAGATTCGTTGATTTCAAGGTCAACCAAAAGCTTGATATGAACAAATATTTAATAACAAAGTTTATAATGTAACATGCAATGGGTAAAGGATGTGGCGTTAGACCACTCCCTCGATTTGATCAAGTAAAAGGTTTTGAAATCACCTCGTCCAAAACTATGTGTCGACTATCATAAGCTTGGCAATGATTCGAGGGTTTATTGATTACGTGTTCATAGTTTATACCATGCAAACGTTGGTTAACTCGTGGAACCTTTGTAAATGATTGCCACACTATAAGATTGTGCTTAAAATACGTTTGGATAATTGGAATTCGATTGCATGTAGGGACTATATGATTTACCCACTGCATGGTTGAATTATTTGCGTGAACACGTGGTTCTTCCTTGGCCAAGTGTTGAGAAAATAAAAGGGTTTATGAACCCTATACTTGGTCATTTTCCTTCATTGTTTTCGAGCCTCGATGCCTTTCTGCAACTGTGTCTTGGCCGCCATGCAAACTTTGTGTCCTGGTTATGTTGTTTAGTCCTTCGTCATCGTCCTTTCTCCTTGTCTGCACCGTGAGTTCATCCTACAATGGTTTGAGGAGAGCTGTGACATTTTTCTTACAGCTTAGACTGTGTGTAGTTTTTGCGATTATTCCTCCATGGCTTGCTTGTAGGGATAGTTTACAGGACTGTAAGTTTATCTTGGAAACAATTCATTAAGAGCCGTGACTCTTATCTTATGGCCTGGTCTATCATAGGGTTTTTCGAAGTGTGGGTTCTCATGCTCTGAAAGGTGGTGACAGTGTGTGCTTCACTATCTGCTTCATGCTTGGCCATTGCTCCCTTATTCTAGCTGCTGCTAGCAGTGGTTTAGGCACTCGTTGGAACCTTCTCTGTCACAAAAGAGATGAAGGGTTGGCTTTTCATTTCACTGGTGGCGGCGCTCTTATTCCTTAGTGGTTACATTACCTTTGTTTCCAGGTATGTAACAAAAAAAAATCATTTGTTTTACAGTTCTTAACTTGTTCTTAATTTAGTTTCTGATATAATACAATATATTAATGTTGTGGCTCGCAACCTTGCAGGTGTCCGTTACATCTCTCTTTGCAGCTGGTATAATGAGTAGGGTCGGCTTCCTACATACGGGTAAGGCCTGGTCAACCCATGGCCATTCCTACTTGTGCAATTCTTTATGGGACAGTTTCGGTTGGTCGTCGTGGCCTGCAAATAACCCTTGTGGTTTATTGTTTCTTGGTTAGCTTGTTTAGTTTGTTTACCAAACCCTTGCTGCTAGCAGGGTTTCCGGCTTATGCCGTGACTTGCAAATTTTTGTTTTACTAGTTATGTGTATAGTTACGTAAGGAAAAGTATGCAGCCTATCAAGCTGTCCTCTGTTTATTTTTAAGTGAAGAGATGTACCCTCTTGAGCTTAGACTTGGTTATTTTGATGCTCTGAATGTAATTTTTGTGCACTAGGGTTTCACCCTATTTCGACTATGTAAAGATATTTTTACTGTTTAAATTATCTTCCATTATAGTATATTATTATTGTCTTTTTTGTTATTTCTTTCTATCATAATAATTGTTTATAAGCTCGGTCATTCGAGCAAAGTTAAATTCTGTTAGTAACCTGTGTACAAATAATTTCTTAAATTATTCTGTAGGTTAGTTTAATAATACATGTTAAATAATTGTTTGTTACAGGTGTGAAGTGGTTATACTTTCATTGTTATTTTCTTCTTTGTCCTTATAGGACTGTAATAATGTTTTATAGTTGATGTTTTTAAAAAACTAAATAATCCAAATCTTTGGATTAGTGCTTATCTGATTATGTTGTTATTACTCGTAAATTACAATGTTTATGCTATAAACTATAATGTTATAATGATAATACTATAATTTATACTGTTTAATATTATGAGGGTTTCAACCCTGTACATTCTTTTATAATTAATTTTTGTTTAGTTTTATTTAAGTGAAATCCTTCATATATAAATAATATTTATTAAATATTATTTAACATTGTATTCAGTTTATTTGATAAGTACTTAAATAGGTTTTGTTATTATTTCTTTGTTACATTTTTATAATTTTTGTTCTTAATTTATTTATAAAAAGACTGTACTAGAATTATCCTACTTGATATATGAACTTTTTTAGAAATAGTTAAGCAGTATGTACAATAAAGTAACTCTGTAAAGTGACTTGATTATTTCTTCATAGAAATAAATAAGTATTTATCTAAGTTGAATCTCTTTCCTATGTAACAGGTTAGTAGTTTCATTTTGCAGAAATACAGTTCTGAATAGGATAAATAACCTATTTACAATAATCAACATATTAAAAGAAATAAACTTGTTGTTTTGAAAAGTATTATGTATACTTCTTTGCTAGCATTCCTAATACATTAGTTTGGTTTTTAAACCATAACTTAATTAGATATAATAGTATCCTTTCCAAAAAACATCTATATACAGAAATAAATTACTCTGTTATTCTGAAATACAAAATAATTCTAATCAATCCATATTTCTATCATATCTTCATCTATCTTAAACACACTACCTGTGATAGAGTACGATCTGGTTTATCCAGATGGGGAAAAACACAGGTAGGATTATCTCATTCAAAAACAGATTTAACATTCAACAACTAAAAGATTATAAATTCTAACAGTTCATTACATAACATATAAATCTTACATTATTCATTCATACTCAAAAATAAACTTTAACACGGCAAATGAAAGACAGTAGAACTTGTTTTTAAAGCTGGATGACAACATCATTGGGAGGTTGTTCCTCCCTACCAACTCCTAGAGAATGCTCAAACAACGTCTTCTAAGGACCCCCGAGCCTGTTCCTGGTCTCCTTGGCTGGGAATGGGTGGAGCAAGCAACAAAATACTGGTCCAATGACTCAGTACTAACTCTTCAGTCAGCAGCAAGATCCTTCAGCTGAATAGTTGTACTAGATCATTCTCTGCAATTTACCCCTCAAACACTTTTCAGAAATTCCCTTCCCAATGAAATTCTTGAAGTACATTCACTTGAATGATTCTTCTCTTGGAATGAGCAACCTCAACTCTCTTCAATGGGAATTTTTATTAAGATTTCCTAGGTCTTTTTGGGTTAGTTGTCATTAATTGAGCCACCTGCTCTGATCCCACTTTCTTGGGGGATCATGACCCCAAATGTAGGGAGGTTTCCACCTGCAACATTGGAAGTGTTTGAGGATGCTACCACTTATCTATTTGCTCTCCACCCAGTCTCCTCCACCAACTTGACTAGTAAACACTCTTTTAAAAACTCTCCCAAGCTGTTGTCTCCACTTTTTATTTATTTATAATTAAAATATTCATAATTACATTCAACATCCTTGACTTTGCTGAGTCATCAGTTACAACTTTAACATAAAATTTAACATAATGTCTTGGAATAAAATCAAATAAGATAATATTATTTTGCAAAATTTGAGCATGTGACATACACACCCCCTTAGAATATAACATCGTCCTCGATGTTATTTATTCTTCATCCTCAGAATTCCCCTAGAATAGAATTGGATATGCATCTCGCATTTTATTTTCCAATTCCCAGGTGGCTTCCTCTGGACTAAGGTTCTTCCATTGCACCTTTACTTGTCCAATGGTGCGGTTCTGAAGTGCAATATCCCTCCTCCCGAGGATACAATCTGGCTCCACCAGAAAATCCCCTTCTGGTTCCACCTGTACATCATTCCAGTTAACAACATGAGTAACATCATGAACATATTTCTTTAAAACGAAAATGTGAAAAACATTATGTACTCTTAAATTAGGTGGTAATGCTAATTGATAAGCTACTTGTCCAATCCTAGACAGAATTTCAAATGGGCCACAGTAACGAGGTTCCAATTTTGCACAACTCCCCAATCTCAGAGAGCTCTTTTTTATCCTTACCTTGATGAACACATGTTCACCTACCTAAAACTCCTTTGGAGTTCTTTTTAAGTCTGCTTGAATTTTCTACCGATCTTGTGCCACTTTTAGATTTCCATGCACTTGTTTTACAATTTATTCCATCTCTTTTAACAGTTCCAGACCTAATACCAATCAATCCACTGGATTACTCCAAGAGATAGGAGTATTACATTTCCATCCATATAAAATTTCAAAAGGACTAAATCTGGTTGATGTCTGATAATTATTATTATAAGCAAATTATACCAGATGTAAATAATCCTCCCATTTACCTGGCTGGTCTTTCACATACATTCTTAATAAATCTTCCAGTACCTGGTTTACCCTTTCAGTTTGTCCATCTATTTGAGGATGAAAGGAAGTACTGAAATTTAATGTAGTGTTTAAACCTTTAAACAAGGACTTCCAAAATTTTCCTGTAAACTTAGGATCTCTATCTGAGATTATGACTTTTGGGACTCCATGCAAGCGAAAAATCGGTTTTAGAAAAATATCAGCTATGTTGGCAGCTTTATAAGTAGTTTTAATAGGTATAAAGTGAGCTGCTTTGCTTAACTTATCAACTACTACCATGATAGAATCATTCTGATTTTGATTTCTAGGCATCCCAGTAATAAAATATAAACTAATTATCTCCAATTTCCAGCTGGGGATGGGTAATGGCTGAAGCAAACCAGTTGTGTGTCATTGTTCAGTTTTTACCTGTTGACATTCCAAACACCTAGCAATATATTCTTCTACTTCAATTTCCATATTTGGCCAGAAATACTCTTTTCTTAACATGGTGATAGTATTTTGATAACCTAGATGATCTGAATATGGTGTTTTATGAATTTCATCCAGAATTAACAGCTTAACTTTAGGTACGTTAGGTATATATAGTCTATCTTTATACAGTAAAAATTCTTTTTCATTTAAACTGTAACCTTTAATTAAATTTTCTATTGGATTTTTTTTAACTTTGGCTTGCAAATTCTGGTAATTTTCATCTTGTTCTATTCCTTCTTTAAGAAGTTCATCTAAATCTGAAACATAGGTACTGATAGCTACTGCAAAATTCAGCCTTGCATTCCTACTTAATGCATCAACAACTTTATTTTCTTTACCTTTTATATGCTGAATTTCAAAATCATACTCGCTTAAGAAAGCTAACCACTTAGCTTATCTGCCATTTAAATTAGGCTGATCTAAAAGATACTTCAATCCTTTATTATCAGTCATTAAAACAAATTTTCTGCCAATTAGGTGATGTCGCCACATATTTAAAGCATGTATTACAGCTGCTAGTTCCAGATCATATGTTGCATAATTCTTTTCATGAACTTTTAACTTTCTAGACTCATAGGCAATAACATGCCCTTCTTGAGTCAGAACATCGCCTAAGCCATCATTGCAGGCATCAGTGCACACCACAAATTCTTTATTAGGATCTGCTATTCTTAAAATAGGTGCGCTAGTTAATAAATTTTTTAACTTTTTAAATCTTTCTTCACATTTCTGATTCCAGTCGAACTTCTTTCCTTTCTTCTACAAGGAAGTTATCGAATTTTCTATCCTCGAAAAACCTTCAATGAACCTCCGGTAGTAACCGGTAATGCCCATGAAAGATCGAACATCTTTCACATCCTTAGGAACCAGCCAATCTTCAATTGCCCTTATCCTTTCAAGATCTACAGAAATTCCTTCCTTGGTCACTACGTGACCTAAATACTGAATCTTATCCTTGAAGAAATCACATTTACTAAACTTTGCGAAGAGTTGATGTTCTCGCAACTCTTGCAAAACAATTTTTAGATGCTCTTTATGTTCTTCTTCAGTTTTCAAATAGATTAGAATTTCATTGATAAATACGACTACAAACTTATCTAAATACTTATGCATAACATTATTCATTAAACACATGAAGACAACTGGGGAATTAGTAAGCCCGAATGACATTACGACAAATTCATAATGACCATATCTAGTTCTGAAAGTCGTCTTAAAGATGTCCTCATATTTAATCTTTACTTGATGATATCCAGACCTTAAATCTATTTTCAAAAATACCGTGGCTCCTCGTAGTTGATCAAACAGACCATCTATGTAGGGCAACGGATATCGATTTTTAATGGTCATCTTGTTTAACTGACGGTAATCTATGCAAAGTCACATAGTTCCGTCCTTCTTCTTGACGAAGATAACAAGTGCCCCCTAGGGAGACACACTTGGTTGAATATACTTTTATCAATTAATTCTTTTAATTGAGATTTTAATTCATTAAGCTCGAGTATATTCATTCGATATGGGGCTTTTGAACTAGGTACTGCACCCGGTACCAGTTCAATGGTGAAATCCAATTCCCTTTTCGAAGGTAATCCCAGAATCTCTTCTGGGAATACATCAACATATTCTCTTAAGACTGGTATGTCTTCCAATTTTAACTTATCTGTTTTAATTAAACTTTCCTCATCAGTTATTGTTATCGTGTAAGATTTACATCCCTTTCTAACAGCTCTTTTAAGTTGTAAAGCATAAATATGCCTTATAGTAGTTTTTCTAGGAATCCCTTTAACACTTACTGTTTTTTCATCACTGTTTAAGCATGTGAAATTTTTATCATAATAGTTTAGAATTACTCTATGTTGTTCTAACTAGTCCATACCAATTAGCAAATCATAAGAACCAAGTGGAAAAACATTAAGTTTAACAACAGTTTCAAATTTATCCATAACTAATGCACATTTTTTCACAAAACAAGTTACTTTTCTTTTAGCACTAGTGGCTAACTAAACTAACCATGAATTCTCAAACTTATCAATAGATAACTTACATTTTTCTAATATCTGAGGTGCAATATAACTGAGACTAGATCCTGGATCAATCAAAATAGTTACAGGGGTCTGATTTATCATACCTTCTACTTCCACCATGGAAGTCTGATATTCAGCTTGTCGATTCTCCAAAGCTACGTTAATCCTGGGCATGGTCTTCGCTAGTTCCCCAATGGTCATCTCATCTTGTATGGTATGAATGTTGTTACCAATATTCTTCTAGTTTGGACAGATTGAAGCATAGTGTGGGCCATTACACTCCCAGCACTTGACAGTCTCTTTGCATTCAAAGCTCTTGGTAAAGTTTCCATGATTATTTGCAAAATCTTTCCCTTGGGAATTATTCTGGTTGTTGGGTGTATTGTTCTTATTTCCTTGGAAGTTCTTGTTATTAGGATCATTTTTGGCCTTATTGTTCTTAAAATTTCTGTTAGGCACAAAATCCTTCTTCTTTTGTTCAAACTGGTTATTATTTTTCTTAGCTTTCCAGTTGGCCAAGCTTTCTTTCTTTTGATTCTGCTCAAAACAGAAGTTAGCCTTTCTCATAGCTTCTTCCAAGGTATTTGGGTTATCATATTCAATTCTATCTTTAATATGATAAGGGAGACAACTAAGAAATCGGTGTACCTTTGGTTTCTCATATACGAGGTATGGTACATACCTAAGTAGACTTAAGAACTTGCTGTTCAGATCCTTCATTGTCATTGATCCTAGCTTTAACTCATAAAATTCTTTAGCTCTCTCCTCATAATATTGCTCAGACAGAAATTTCTTTTTGAAATACCTCTTAAAGGTACTCCAATTTACATTTTTTTCTTTTATGCCTTTAACTCTTTTCAAGTCCTGCCACCAAATGTCAACCTTTCCTGAGAGATTATAAATAGCCATTATAGCCATTAACTGATTAGAATAGTTGTATATTTGGAAGTACTTCTTCATCCCAGATAACCAGGATTCAGCTTCCTCCACCTTCTAAGTCTCTCCATCAAAGGTTCAAGGTTTTATCTTTTTGAATTCCTTGGAAATTTCCTCATAAGGTTTGTATTTCCTCTGTTTAGTGTATTGATTATCATCACTACTGTCACTAGTAGAATGGTAATTTCGTTGTTCACCAAACACTTTAGAAGACGAACTACTTCTAGTTTTAGTATGTTTCATCTTTTTAGATTTACGTTGATGATTGGTATCTTCTGATTCTATTCTTCTACCCCTACCCTCAGTTTGAAACTTTTCAGTTAGGATCTAATTCATCTCTTTTTGAGCCCTCAAGTTCCTTTCATTTTCTCATTTTACAGACTCCATTTCAGTTTTTAGATCTTTTACAGTTTGTAACAATTCTGAGGAATTGGTAGTTAGATCCTCTAGTATAGGATCTTTTGGTAGATTTCCTGTCTCAGTAACTGGAGACTCCTCCTCTGCATACTCTTCCAGCCTTTCCATTCCTGCCTGTTAAACTTCAGAAAACAATTCTCTGTTGAATAACATTTAAAATAAAATACATTAGCATAATAATTTTAATTGACTGTTTCATGAAAGCTAGTTGGGCTTCATCAAGGCCTAGTTTTTGAACCTTGTGCTCTGAAATAGCGACAATTATTATTTTCCCTGGTTCCCAACTTGTGATCTTTGTCGTAAGTTAAATCCACCTAGAGTGCATAACCTGTAATGCTGTAATGATTGTTCTAACAGTAAAATACATTATCGACTTATAATATTGGTATAAGCGACTGCTGGTTATTCATCTTCTGTAATGAAGATTGTTGTCTATAAGGTTCTAGACATTACAGTGAAGTACCAAGTCCTAAGGACTTAGAGTTTAGTGAGATGGTTTCACTCCAGATTCTTATTTTATTTTATAGTACTTCTTTTGGATTAAGCCTCTCACCATGTTACTTAACTTATGTCAATTCTTCAAGAAAGATTGATTTATTATCTCATGCAAGTACTAAACAATTCTAAAATCTCATGTTACAAATCAAAACATGGAAAAGCTAAAAGTACTTGTCATGGTTGGTAAACAGCCAAAAGTTATTAATCTTTGTTGATATGAGCTATGTACAGGATTCATACCCATAATCCGAGTATTTTCCACCCACTGATCTATAATTTCTATGATATTCAATGATACCTACACAAATTATCTTTTTTATAATGAATTTAAGTTTACTAGTAGTTCTGGATTATAAACAGATAAGGTTTATAAAGTTCATGATCCTAATTAAAACTATGTTGTTCGAGCGCACGCCTTAACGGTCATTAATTTTGGTAACTCCGCAGTTTTTGCGCGAAGATGTAAGCAAAGTTGCGAAGCAAAATAGTCTTACGGGTGTCGGGGTTGAGTCAAAGCCCCTCTTTTTGTAAATGTCTCATGATTTTTGGGTACCCATGGTTTAAGTCCATGGTATTGTAATAGTGCACTTGTATAAATAAGGCACTTATGTAAAGGAGTCAAGTAAGGTTATAGTAGGTTCTATTATGATGATAATTTGAGGTGAAGGATCTAAGGCCTGTTTTTGGGTTTTAAGGTTAAGTCCCAATTGTATGTGTGGACAACCTCTGCAGCTGAGTGCGCAGAGGGTTTTTAGGGTTTAAGAAGGAAGGTCAAGTCCCAGCTGTGTGTGTGGATGACCTCTACAGCTGAGTGCATAGAGGGTTTTTGAAGGAAGGATCTGCAACTGAGTGCGCAGATTAGAACTGTGTATCTAGAAAAAGTTGAATTAAAACGTAGTTCTGTGGACGTATCCCCTACACTGGGGGTGAACCACGTATATCTTGTGTTGTGTTGGTTCTTTATGTTGTTTCTGTTATGCTTTTATGCATTTGATAAGTAGATGAATAATAAAGTAAGATAAACTGCTAAAGATTAACTTCGCTGTGAATTCCCAGTTAAGGGTTAAGAAAGAAACTGTCTTTTATCTAAACTGTGAAGCTATTTAAGTAAATGTCAAAGCTCTATGTTGCATGATTATTATTTATTAAGGCTAAAGGTACAGTAATATCCCTCTTTTGCTTGTAGAAACTTGATTCTGCAGCACCCCATAGCTGTTTCGGGTGAGACTTCAACCTGTTCGCAGGTTGTTGCCGAAAGGGCCAACACTGTGGGTATTTTTGTTGGTGTGAAGTTAAAAGTATAAAACCCGGGTCTGCCCTAAGCCGAACAAATTGGTTCCGTTGCTGGTTGAATAGTATCTGCTTTAAGAGGGATCTACGTCGTACCTGGAGGGCTATGTTTTGGAGGCCTTCAGTAAAAGAAATCACTGACTGGGTTGAAGCTACCTATCTGAAATTTGCTGAACAAGAAAATAAGGATCCTCGTCGTAGCTTAGATGAATTCTTGCAAAGGTACATTTTTACTGATATTTATGAAATTTTCTTTGGTAGTATCCACATAGAATTGCACCAGTGGTTATCCAGGTTGACAGAAAGAAAGACAAATTTCAAGGAAGATCAGTTTCCTGACTGGACCCCAGCAAGAATTAATATATTGAAAAGGGTGAACAACATGATTTCACGAGTTGTTGATTTCTGGACAAAGCGAACCTTTGAAGCATTTGTGACGGAGTTCGCCATCGACACACATACTTCTTTTAGCGAAGCTGAAAGACAGTTTTTCAAAGGACCAAGGCGTAAGTACCTAAATTCCTTTAGTCTAAAAATTAAAATGCTCTTGGCTGAGAAAGGAATATTGCTGATCGAATCAGATTGCTAGATTCATTTTTACTAACCTATGTTTGGAAGCGAAAGTGACTTCGACGAGCAAAGTGGTTTGCTGCGAAGTGGTAAAAGATACAAGAGAAATCTTGAATCCTATACCCTAGGACAAAATAACAGTTATTCCCCATTAAGTCCAGAAGAATATGAATCTGAAAAAACCCCTTTTGTTGGAAACCCTCCTATAACTCCGTAGCATAGATCTATTATCCCTGAGAACCTGTCACAGTCTGAAAGTAACCCTAGCCAAAGTAGTCTTGTCACAGGTCAATCTACCCCAGTTAGTTCCCACCCCTGTTACTAGTCCCCCTCCTTCCCCTCCTCGATCCACTATGGCCCATATTAATGATGATATCAAACTCCCAGTCTTTAAAGGAACTGGATCAGAGGATCTAAAGCAGTTTTGGTTCTTATGCGAAGCTGTTTGAACTGCTAAGAATATTATGGATCAAGATATCTGAAGAGCGCAGCTAGTCACTTCTTTCAGAGACCGATCTTTGACCTGGTTTATGAAGTTTTCCAGTACTCAGAACCTTGTCTTGGCTGATATTAAAACAACAATGATCATAGAATTTAAGAGGCCTAAATCAGAGTCACAGTGTATAACTGAACTGAAAGAAATTCAGCAGAAGCGAGGTGAATCAGTTTGGGACTTTGATCAGAGGTTCAAGGTTCTGTTGGATCAAGTTAGTTTCACTATTGGACCAGCGTAGCATAAATAATGGTTCATTGCGGCACTATTACCTCATATTAGGACTCCACTTATGCAACAGAGGGTTGCTGATCAACAAGAAGCTTTGGAAATTGCTATGAAACTTGAGATAGCTCCTGTTCAAGACAATTCTGGAATAGCCCAAATACAAGCACAGTTAGCAGAAATGGCTTTGGAGCTTCGCGACATGAAAAAAGGGAAGTCTATTCGAGAAGAGGTTTGGTGTAAACGATGTAGGACAAAAGGTCATGACAAAGAACAGTGTCCTGCATTAAGAATTTACCTGAATACTGGTGTGCCAAACCTGTTTAACCCTAATGTTCTATATTGTGAGATCTGCAGAACAACTGGCCAGCATCGACCTGAAGACTGCTATCTGCTGCAAAGATATGTTCAGGTACCTAAGAATCCCTATTGCAAGTTCTGTAAGTCAGTTGGACACAACGAATATGAATGGCACAGCTTTGACCTCATGAGAGAGCGAACCTATGATGCTTATAGGGTACAAAACGATGCACAAGGCAATGATGGATATGGTTACCGTGGTCAAGGTAGTTTCAGAGGTCGTGGTCATGGTGGTATGCCTAGAAGAGGTCGCAGCTAGGTTATTTGTTATAACTGTAATCAGGCAAGACATGTAGCTAGAGACTGTCAGAACCCAACTATGACATGTCAATATTGCAGAGCAGTAGATCATGTCATTGAGCAATGCCCACAGTTGATAGCCAAGATACAAGAAAGAAATGGCCCTCCTACTCAGAACATTCAGATGATTGTTGCAGAGAAAATACCTATCCCAGCGATTAACGTTGTTACAAGGAGTGGAGCTACGACGCAAGTGTAGACTAAGGAAAACCAGCCTGACGAGGCTTGGGTCTACAAGACCCCAGAGAAAATTCTAGCCTTCGATGTTGGAAGAGAAAAAGGAACATTTATGGAATCCAAAAAATACTTTGCTGATCCAAGCACATCAGTAGCACCTACGCAACAACGTCAATAGCAGTTACAATATCAAGAAGCTTCGCCGGATCAAGTAGGTACACTGTCATCATTTTTACAGAGTTGCATGAAGCTATTAAGGAATCAAAATGCTTTGAATGAGTTACAGAAAGTTATTACATCATGTGAACCTCAGCGAAGCTCTGATAAAGGAAAAATTGTTAATAGAGTTAGAAGGACTGGAAGAGAAATGAGATTGCATGCTCAGATAGGAGATTATGACATGAATCATATCATTTTAGACCTGGGATTAGAAGTGAATATCCTAACTAAGAAGACATGGGAACAAATGGGAAAACCAACACTTGAATGGTCCCCTATACATTTGAGATTAGCTAATCAGCAGAATATTGTGCCCTTGGGCAGATTCCCTAGTGTACCTGTGGATATTGATGGAGTTATCACTTTAGCATATTTTGAAGTCATTGAAATAATTGATGATAGCAACCCCTATCCAACATTACTAGGAATTGAATGGGAAATAGAAAATTCTGCAGTCATCAACCTTAATAATAGACAGATGACTTTTGAAGGAAAAGGCTTAAGATTCATAGTACCATTGGACCCTTCTCAAGGATAACAGTATACAGAGCCAATCAGAGATGAAGATCAGGATGTTTTGGATCATATCTACAACATCACAGCTAAAGAAGAAGACTATGTTAGTCCTACTACTGAAGGAATAATGGATTGGAAGTGTGACAATTCTTGCATGACTGATTCAGATGAAGGCCTAGAGAATTGGCAGAATATACTTTATGAG
Organism: Pseudotsuga menziesii; assembly: GCA_001517045.1. NCBI lineage: Eukaryota > Viridiplantae > Streptophyta > Pinopsida > Pinales > Pinaceae > Pseudotsuga > Pseudotsuga menziesii. The sequence continues at coordinate 1,902,409 of LPNX010528259.1, forward strand.
CTACATGGACATCGATGTGCAAGAATTACCAAGTCTCTCAGATGGCTTGGATCATAGACAAGATTCTTACCTAATTGCGATGGCTTGATAGACCCAGAAGAATTTATTGTCCAATTCTCAGAGAAAGTACCAGACTCACAGAAAATGGAGACTCTAGATTCAGTATTTAGAGCCACAGCTGCCAGATGGTGGAATGGTCATAAAAAGTATATTCATAGTTGGGGAGCTTGTGAAAATTTCCTTCACCTGAGATTCATGGATCAACCTCAGGAGGTGCGAAGCAGATTTAATGGTAAGACTAGCCCTCGGGAACATTTGGAGCAATGTTATGAAGCATGTAAGCATGTACCTTGTGAAGAATGGGTACATAGGTTTGTACACACTTTGGAACCTGTAGCAATGAACTGGTATGCAGAGGTTGAGCTTCGCCATGGTACTGTAAGTTGGGATAGCCTTGTGGATAATTTTGTGCTTACATTTTCTATTAATGAGTTTTTCCCTGCTTTGGATGCAGCTGTTAGGTTGATCCATACTAAGGTGTTTGATGATAAAGAAATAGCAGAGTACCAACCTGATTGGAAGGAACAAGAAGCTAATGCAGTAGAATGCTATAACCTCGCAATTGACGAGGATGATGACCCGCGCAACATTAATATTCCTGAGTCAGAAGGAAATTATGAAGTACATGGACCAGCAGTCGAATCACCTGAAGTGACTCAGCCCTTGAAGACAAGGACAGTAAACATTGGATAAGAAGAAAATCCTAAGTACACTACCATTGGAGATTATTGGGACGAAGAAATGTGCCCTGATAAGCCGAACCCTAAGTATAAATAAAAAGTAAGGATGGAGCTAGATACGATTCTCACTGCAGGAATCATTGAGGCTGTGGAAGGCATTCTGTCGCAGGTCGAAGCTCGAAGCTCTGTCAAAGCCGGTGTCAGGAAGTGTCAAATGTCTTTATTGTGGCGCAGCCAAAGTTACTGGTTTTGCTGAAGAAGTAAAGATGTGTCGGAGCTTAAAATACAACCGTTGGAAAAAATCAGATTTGGCGGCGCCGGTACATTAACTGTATTAACTACCTGTAATGATGAGATTTTGGGAAATCTACCGCCGTATGGACAATATCTCTTTCAGATTTGGTGTCTTCAATGCACAGTTATGGCAGATTTGGTCGTTGGATTCGATAAGAAGACACCCAGGCCTACGAATTTTGAATTACGCATTTTCGTGAGTTTTACAGTTCAGTCCATGTCAACTGCTCGTGAAGTTCAGGAATTGTTGAGAGAATTCAGACAGAGGGGGCTGGAGAACCTTATGAGCAACCCACCTGCATCTGCATCCCAAGAAGAGACTCCCCCAGCACCAAATCAACCAATGCAGACACGATCTACGAGGAAGAAGTTTAAACCAGAAGTTCACTCTAAGTGAAACGAAGATAGACACTAGAGCAGCCTGAGATGAATCCTGAAGGTTTTGAAGACTTCGGTGAGGATGAGAACATTGCACCACATCGTCCACCATATCTTCATCCTGTTCGACCAGGAGTTTAGCCACCTCGACGGACATCAAAGTTCACATTATGCACCCCTTCACTGCCATAGGGTGTGCAGTTGGTCAGAACCATGACAGGGAAAATAGAATGGCTTAAGTACACAGACCACGATACGAATGATCATGGGAAGTTTCCAAAGTTTGTACCTAGAACATACTTGCACTCTATCCACTATCCGGAGACTGGAGCGACGTTGCTGGAAGTGAAGCAGTGGGCTATTGGCTTGGAGAAAGCTGGCTTATCGAAGATGCTAAATGTCCCCTACTTCAGTCGCAGCACACAGGTGACCATGGTGGTCAAGCAACTATTGGCATTGGTGCATGATGGGCACCTATGGATAGGAGACCAGAGAATTCCTATTAATGGCGAGCTCATTCATAGGATCACAGGCTTGCCGAAGGAAGGGCCTGATCCGGGGATTGAATTTGTTTCAAAACATGAAGATATGAAGCTGGCACAGAGCATGAAGGACCGCTTCAGCCTAACAAAAGGGAAGCAAGGGTATCAAACCTCGACAATTCAGCACCAGAACATTCGCTTCACCGCCGATCTCTTAGCAGGCAAGCTAATGCGGAAGTGCAGACCAAATCAAGTACCTACCCCGATTGTCAGCATTGCTGCGAACTGTGCCGAAGGCTACAGTTACAACTGGGCAGCGCACATAGTGAAGGAAATCCTTGAGGATGTCTGGGACGTGTAGGAGTAAGGTAGACCCTTTCATTACTCATGGTTGATAGTGCTTATTGCACTAGTAGGATGGAAAGAACCTACTGAGGCACAGTTTGTTGATGTGCCTCCACACATGCCTGGCGCAGCAAGATATGCCTCTCTTTGGGTCTCGCAGGATAAGGCCTCATAGCAGATGACGAACTACATGTTCTCCTTTTATGCAATGAACATTTCCTATGAAATTATGCAAACACCGCAGCTCAGTAAGGTGCCATTTTCTCAGTATACGGGAGTGGCCAACTTCAAGGCCAACATACACAATGTCTTCATTCAGGCCTGCGCATATGATAAACATGCATGCTGGAAGTTGCCATATCTGGTGACCCAAGAACACATCCTCGTAGTAATTTAGAAGTGGCCGGCTGAATGGATGAAGGACGCAGGGACAAAGCCCAACATTCCAGTTCCCCCAATGATACATATCGGTGCATGTCCTAGTCAGCCGCCACAGACCGACCCACCAGAAGACAGCGAAGAACAGAGTGAGTCGCAACAAAGTGAAGGCGACCAGGGTGGAGATGGAAAAGATGATGAAGAAGAAGAAGATTTGGTCAAAAACATCTTAGACCCCAATCGGCCAGATAAGCGCAAGTCGCTAGAGGCAGAGGAAGTGACCAAACCTTAGTCTAGAAAGAAAGTGAAGGCGTCAAAGGACAAGAACATCATCGAAGAGCCCACCATGGCGATGGAAGAGCTTGATCAGGCTCTGACAAATTCCAAAAAATTATTAACCAACAAATTGTCACAGTTTGCAGCTATGCACCTTGACGTGCTCACTAGCGTAGCACAGCGAATCTCAGAGCTGAAGGAGTTAGCAGAAAAATCAGCGACTGGCGCTACAGCAAGCAGTGCCCCAGTAAGCGCGTAGCCAGATAAAAGGCAATGGCTAGCCAGAGATAACAGAGGACAAGTGCCAAGTGCAGCCCTCATAATAACTGACGCAGCATCTCGCTCGCAGATGAGCATGACAGTTGCAATAGATTACACCAAGATGTCTATGACGGAGCTGCATCTCTGTCAATTAGCAATCATGAAGGAGATCCAAGCACGAGACCACTACAAACAAATGTAGTTAGAGAATACCACAAAGCAGAGTGAGAGCCTCGCAGCACAGTTGGAAGAAGCGGAACAGAAGAAGAGGGAAGCAGAAAGCAAGCAGGCCACACTGGCGCGAGTATTGGATGAGGCGTGTCGAAGTCTCCCTGACTTCGACATGCAGGATGAAGAAGAGCCGGAGCAAAGAATCACCAAGTTGAAATACTGCGCACAGCAGTCTCACAGTGAAATAGAGAAGCTCAAAGCAGAACATGAGGCTCAGATTGCGGATCTTCAACTTCGCATCACTCCGAAGAGTCAACCAGAGGTCAAGGAGCAGCGTCGCAGAGATATTCAGGCCTCAGCAACAAAGATCTCAAATCTTGTGAGCAGCACAGTAAAATTGCTAGATGAAAGCGTCGACGCATGGGCCAAACTGCAGGACAATCCAGAAGTAGAAAAGCTGCAAGAAACCATCAAGCAGCGACAGACATAGCTGGATGTAGTGAAAGCGGAGATTAAGACTCTGCCTCCTATGCAGAAGATGCTCAAGGTAAAGCAAAGTAATGAACTCCAACAGGAAATTAAGTCATGCAAAACGAAAGCAACATTGTTGGAAAATTCTATGCAGCCCCTTATCAACGAGGCCTTGGAGTTGAGCACTGCAACGGACAGCCAGCTCAAAGTTCTGAAGGAGTATGATGCAGTTGCACAGGAAAAGGTCAGCGAAGCATCAGCAGTAGCATTACAGGAGTTGGTGGAGAAGGAGAAAGTAGCCGACGATATCATACGTGGCCTCAACAAGCAGTTTACTATCTTCGCTAACAATATTCTCCCACCAGACAAGCAGCTTAGTGTCCCGGGACGGGACACTGGTGAGTCTTAGGGGCCTGTTGGGGTACACGCCTTAATAGGCATTAATTTTGGTAACTCCACGGTTTTTGCGTGAAGCTGTAAGCGGAGTTGCAACACAAAATAGTCTTAGGGGTGTCGGGGTTGAGTCAAAGCCCCTCTTTTTGTAAATGTCTCATGATTTGCGGGTACCCATGGTTTAAGTCCATGGTATTGTAATAGTGCACTTGTATAAATAAGGAACTTATGTAAATGATTCAAGTAAGGTTATAGTAGGTTCTATTATGATGATAATTTGAGGTGAAGGATCTAAGGCCTGTTTTTGGGTTTTAAGGTTAAGTCCCAGATGTGTGCGTGGACGACCTCTGCAGCTGAGTGCGCAGAGGGTTTTTAGGGTTTAAGAAAGAAGGCCAAGTCCCAGCTGTGTGCGTGGACGACCTCTGCAGTTGAGTGTGCAGAGGGTTTTTGAAGGAAGGATCTGCAGCTGAGTGCGTAGATCAGAACTGTGTATCTATAAAAAGTTGAATAAAAACGCAGTTCTGTGGATGTAGCCCCTACACTAGGGGTGAACCACATATATCTTTTGTTGTGGTGGTTCTTTATGTTGTTTTTGTTATGTTTTTATGCATTTGATAAGTAGATGAATAATAAAGTAAGATAAACTGCTAAATATTAACTTCGCTGTGAATTCTCAATTAAGGGTTAAGAAAGAAACTGTCTTTCATCTAAATGTCGAGGCTCTGTGTTGCATGATTATTATTTGTTAAGGCTAAAGGTACAGTAATATCCCTCTTTTGCTTGCAGAAACCTGATTCTGCGGCACCCCATAGCTGTTTCGGGTG
>LPNX010528259.1:1907476-1944829 GCA_001517045.1 Pseudotsuga menziesii
TGAAACGGCCTACACTCAGGGTCTTTTTGTTGGTGTGAAGTTAAAAGTATAAAACCCGGGTCTTCCCTAAGCCCAACATATGTTCTAAAACATTTTCAAGTCACAACATAAATGTTGGTGACAATATGATTAGCTATGCAAAGTTAGTAAAAATTTATTATCATAGTTTGGATAAGAGAGGAAATATCCTTTTTCTTTGCATCTCCTAAGTATCACAAGATTTACTTTATAAACCTAGTTTCGATAGCTCAAGTTTTATCAACATTTGTATCTATACTATTTATGCTATGACTAAATGGATTTTCCATTAGTGAAGAACTAAATCTTTTATGCATAATTATACTTTGGGAAAGATTATCGATTATTATATTGCATCGATTTCATGATTAATAATAAACTTAATGTGAATAACTATATAGTTATAAAGTTCATAAACTAAGTTCCAAACCTAAATAATTGGGCAAGTAAAAACATAACATACTTTGGGTATGTATTAACATAAACAAACTTTGGCATGAATATGGTTTATGAGATTCGTTGATTTCAAGGTCAACCAAAATCTTGATATGAATAAATATTTAATAACAAAGTTTATAATGTAACATGCACTGGGTAAAGGATGTGGCATTAGACCACTCCCTCGATTTGATCAAGTAAAAGGTTATGTAATTACAAGGTTTTGAAATTGCCTCGTCCCAAACTATGCGTCGACTATCATAAGCTTGGCAATGATTCGAGGGTTTATTGATTATGCGTTCATAGGTTATACCATGCAAACGTTGGTTGACTCGTGGAACCTTTGTAAATGATTGCCACACTATAAGATTGTGCTTAAAATATGTTTGAATAATTGGAATTTGATTGCATGCAGGGACTATATGATTTACCCACTGCATGGTTTAATTATTTGTGTGAACACGTGGTTCTTCCTTGGCCAAGTGTTGAGAAGATAAAAGGGTTTACAAACCCTAGACTTGGTCATTTTCCTCCGTCATTTTTAGGCCTTGGGGCCGCTTTGCAACTGTGTCTTGGCCACCATGCGAACTCTGTGCCCTGGTTATGTTGTTCAGTGTTCCTTCATCGTCCTTGCTCCTTTCCTGCACCGTGAGTTCATCCTGCAATGGTTTGAGGAGAGAAGTGACATTTTGCTTACAGCTTAGACTATGTGTAGTTTTTGGGATTATTCCTCCATGGCTTGCTTGTAGGGATACTTTACAGGACTGTAAGTTTATCTTGGCAACAATTCATTAAGAGTTGTGACTCTAATATTACGGCTTGGTCTGTCATAGGGTTTTTGGGAGTGTGGGTTCCCATGCTCTGAAAGGTGGTGATAGTGCGTGTTTCATTGTCTGCTTCTTTCTTGGTCGTTGCTCCCTTCTTCTGGCTGCTGCTAGTAGTGGTTTAGGCACTCATTGGGCCCTTCTCTGTCAAAAAAGAGATGAAGGGTTGGATTTTCATTTCACTGGTGGTGGCGCTCTTATTCCTTGGTGGTTACATTACCTTCGTTTCCAGGTACGTAACAAAAAAAAATCATTTGTTTTACAGTTCTTAACTTATTCTTAATTCAGTTTCTGATATAATACAACATATTAATGTTGCGGCTCGCAAACTTGCAGGTGACCGTTACATCTCTCTTTGCAACTGGTATAATGAGTAGGGTCAGATTCCTGCATATGGGTAAGCCCTGGTCAACCCATGGTCATTCCTACTTGTGCAGTTCTTTATGGGACAGTTTCGGTTGGTCACCGTGGCCTGCAAATGACCCTTGTGGTTTATTGTTTCTTGGTTAGCTTGTTTAGTTTGTTTACCAAACCCTTGCTGCTAGCAGGGTTTCCGGCTTATGCCATGACTTGTAAATTTTTGTTTTACTGGTTATGTGTATAGTTACATAAGGAAAAGTATGTGGCATGTCAAGTTGTCCTCTGTTTGTTTTTAAGTGAAGAGATGTACCCTCTTGAGCTCAGACTTGGTTATTTTGATGCTCTAAACGTAATTTTTGTGCACTAGGGTTTCACCCTATTTCGATTGTGTAAAGATATTTTTACTGTTTAAATTATCTTCCATTATAGTATATCATTATTTTCTGTTCTACTATTTCTTTCTATCATAATAATTGTTTATAAGCTCGGTCATTCGAGCAAAGTTAAATTCTATTAGTAACCTGTGTACAAATAATTTCTTAAATTATTCTGTAGGATAGTTTAATAATACATGTTATGTAATTGTTTGTTATAGGTGTGAAGTGGTTATACTTTCATTGTTATTTTCTTCTCTTTCCTTATAGGGCTATAATAATGTTTTATAGTTGATGTTTTTAAAAAACTAAATAATCCAAATCTTTGGATTAGTGCTTATCTGATTATATTGTTATTACTCGTAAATTACAATGTTTATGCTATAAACTATAATGTTATAATGTTAATACCATAATTTATACTGTTTAATATTATGAGGGTTTCAACCCTGTACATTCTTTTATAATTAATTTTTGTTTAGTTTTATTTTAGTGAAATCCTTCATATATAAATATTATTTAACATTGTATTCAGTTTATTTGATAAGTACTTAAATAGGTTTTGTTATTATTTATTTGTTACATTTTTATAATTGTTGTTCTTAATTTATTTATAAAAAGATTGTACTAGAATTATCCTACTTGAAATATGAACTTTTTTAGAAATAGTTAAGCAATATGTACAATAAGGTAACTCTTTAAAGTGACTTGATTATTTCTTCACAGAAATAAATAAGTATTTATCTAAGTTGAATCTCTTTCCTCTGTAACAGGTTAGTAGTTTCATTTTGCAGAAAAACAGTTCTTAATAGGATAAATAACCTATTTACAATAATCAACATATTAAAAGAAATAAACTTGTTGTTTTGAAAAGTATTATGTATACTTCTTTGCTAGCATTCCTAATACATTGGTCTAGTTTTTTAACCATAACTTAATTAGACAGAATAGTATCCTTTCCAGAAAACATCCATATACATAAATAAATTACTTTGTTATTCTGAAATACAAAATAATTCTAATCAATCCAGATTTCTATCATATCTTCATCTATCTTAAACAAACTACCTATGCTAGAGTACGATCTGGTTTATCCAGATGGGGAAAAACATAGGTAGGATTATCTCATTCAAAAACAGATTTAACATTCAACAACTAAAAGATTATAAATTATAACAGTTCATTACATAACATATAAATCTTACATTATTCATTCATACTCAAAAATAAACTTTAACACAGCAAATGAAAGACAGCAGAACCTGTTTTTAAAGCTGGATGACAACAGCGTTGGGAGGCTGTTCCTCCCTACCAACTCCTGGAGAACACTCAAACAGCGTCTACTCAGGACCCCCGAGCCTGTTCCTGGTCTCCTTGGCTGGGACTGGGTGGAGCAAGCAACAAAACACTGGTTCAATGACTCAGTACTAACTCTACAGTCAGTAGCAAGATCCTTCAGCTAAATAGCTATACTAGATCATTCTCTATAGTTTACCCCTCAAACACTTTCCAGAAATTCCATTCCCAATGAAATCCTTGAAGTACATTCACCTGAATGATTCTTCTCTTGGATTGAGCATCCTCATCTCTCTTTAATGGGCATTTTTATTAAGATTGCCTACATCTTTTTGGGTTAGTTGTCATTAATTGAGCCACCTGCTCTGATCCCACTTTCTTGGGGGATCATGAACCCAAATGTAGGGAGGTTTCCACCTACAACATTGGAAGTGTTTGAGGATGCTTCCATTTGTCTATTTGCTCTCCATCCAGTCTCCTCCACCAACTTGACCAGTAAACACTCTTTTAACAACTCTCCCAAGCTTTTGTCTCCACTTTTTATTTATTTATAATTAAAATATTCATAATTACATTCAACATCCTTGACTCTGCTGAGTCATCAGTTACAAATTTAACATAAAATTTAACATAATGTCTTGGAATAAAATCAAATAAGGTAATATTATTTGCAAAATTGGGGCATGTGACACCCTCAGCCCTAGACTGAGTATTCCTAGTAATTGACCAAGTGCCTCCATTCCAAGAATGGAATTTAGCACTTATATATGATCATGTAGGAACCAATCCTACAGTCACATCAGAATGGCTCAGCACTCATATCTGACATAGAAGGAACCAATCCCCTCACCATGATAGAATGACTCATCCCTTACATATGACCATGGAAGGAACCAATCCTCTCACCATGACAGAATGGCTCAGCCCTTACATCTGACCATGGAAGGAACCAATCCTCTCACCATGACAGAATGGCTCAGCCCTTACATCTGACCATGGAAGGAACCAATCCTCTCACCATGTCAGAATGGCTCATGGACTCATCATTTCCCTTTGGAGGGAACCTCAATCTGGAGAACACCAAGCTTCTCCCTGAAGTATTCAAACTTCACTCTGGCCAATGGCTTTGTCAACACATCAGCTATCTGTTCATTTTTCGCAACATACTGGAGCTTTACTGCTCCTCTCTACACCATATCCCTGATATAGTGATATTTTATCTGGATATGCTTCGACTTGTCATGGAACACCAGGTTCTCCCACAACTTCACACAACTCTGGTTGTCACAATATATACAAGTAGCATCTAATTGAATATCAAATAGATCAAATAGTAGCTTCCTCAGCCATACTTCCTCACAACTAGATGAACAAGATGCAACATACTCTGCTTCAATTGTACTTAGTGCCACACAGGACTACTTCCTGCTAAACCAAGAGATCACATCTAATACCATACTAAAGAAACACCCTAAAGTGCTCTTCCTATCGATGGCACTGCCTACCCAATCTAATCAACATAACCTTCCAGGTTAATCTTTTGATTCACCACATACTTGAGCCCATAATCAACTGTACCCCTTAGGTACCTCAGAATATGCTTTGCAACAATCAAGTAAACATGTCTTGGATCTGTCAGAAATTGGCTCAAGGTGTTCACAGCAAAGCAAATATCTAGTGTCGTGTTCGTCAGGTACATCAGGGACCCAATCATCTGACGATACATCATAGTATCAACCAATTATGATGAAGCATTGTTTAATAGCTTCAGTTTCGATGCCATAGGTGTGGTCATGGCTTTGCAATCCATCATCCCGAACCTCTTCAGGATCTCTATCATATATTTCTCTTGTCCCAGGGAAATTTCATCTGCATTCTACCACACCTCCATGCCTAGAAAATAGTGCATCATACCCAAGTCCTTCTTTTCAAACTCGGCAACAAGCTTCCTCTTCGTATCAAAAAACAACCCATCCATACCTGTTACAAATAGATCATCTACATATAGTAGTAGCATCACTATGTTACCATATTCAATCTTGTAGTAAAGGTTGGAATTTGCTTTACTCTTGGTAAAGCCCAAACTAGATAGAAATCCATCAATTCTGTTGTACCATGTCCTAGGTGCCTATTTCAAACTGTACAGGGCTTTCTTCAATTTACACACATGAGTCTCCCTGTCATGTGTCTCAAAACCAAGTGGATTCTCCACATACACTTCCTCTTCTACTGCACCATTCAAGAAGGCAGTCTTGACATCCATCTGGTGTATCTTCCATTTCATCATTGCAGCCAGAGAAAGCACTGATCTAATGGAAGTGTATCTGGCTACAGGTGAAAATGTTTCTTCATAATATATTCCTTCTTTCTAGGAGAATCCATTAGCCACAAATCTTGCTTTATATTTCTCTATGCTACCATCTGCAGCATGCTTGATATTGTAGATCCATTCGGAAGTTACAATAGACTTCTTGTTTGGTCTCGGGACAACATCCCAAACGTCATTCTTCATGATCGATTGATACTCTTTGATCATAGCATCCTTCCATTCTTTCCTTTCTATTGCTTCTTCACATAATAAGTCACATAACAAGGCTAAATAACCAGAGCAGGACCTAGCTCTTTTTCTTTCTCTATGATTTTCTTCTGGAGCCCCATATCTTTCTGCACCTTGGATAGCTTCTCATACCCAAGCATGTTTCCTCTTGTGAGGATTCTTCTCCTGAGGTGGATCTATAGGTTCTTGAGGTTCTTCTAGTTCTCGATCTTCTTCTTGAATTTCTTCGTTCATGGTTGTGTCATGAATTCTGGGTACTTCAGTTTCTTCAAGTTCTTCAGCAGGTTTCTTTATGGATTTGTTGTAGGCTGAGTCTTCATCAAATGTTACATCCTTGCTGATGTCGATCTTCTTGAATCATGGGAAGTATATTCTGTAAGCCTTCGAGCTTTCATAGTCTCCCACAAATATACCCTTCTTTCCTGAATTATCTAACCTTGTCCTCTTTTCTTTTGGAATGTGTATGTTCGCTAGACAGCTGAATATTCTAAGATGTCTCACTTTTGGTTTCTTGCCGAAAAATACTTCTTCAGGTGTCTTGTTCTCGAGTACTCTATGTGGAGTACAGTTCCATACATACACCACTGTTCTGGTAGCTTCTTCCCATAGATGCATGGGGAGATCTTGATCATGAAGCATAGCCCTTGCAGCTTCCAGATCGTTCTATTTTTCCTTTCTACAACCCCATTCTCTTGTGGATTATATGGAGTAGTTAACTCCCTCTTAATCCCTGAATCTTTCCATAACTCTTTGAATTCATTTGATGTGAATTCTCCGCCATTATCTGATCGAAAGGTCTTGATCTTCTTTTCTGTGTGGTTCTCAATCAAGGCTTTGAATTCCTTGAACTTGCTGAATACTTCATCTTTGTTCTTCATGAAGTATATCCATGTCTTCCTAGAAAAATCATCAATAAAAGAAACATAGTATACATACCCTCTTAGTGAACTAGATGACATTAGACCGCATACATCGGAGTGGATGATTTCCAAGATTCCTTTTGCCTTGCTATCGCTACTTGGGAATGTCTTCTTTATGTTCTTTCCTTTCACACATCCTTTGCAGAATCCATCATGTTTTGCTTGAATTTCTGGAAGACCTTCAACATATTTTCTTGCAAGTGGTAGTGCTCTATAGTGCACATGTGCAAGCCTTCTATGTCAAAGCTCATTTGGATCTACTGTGTCATGGACCAAGGCTTGTTCTGGATGGCCCTTCAATTTGTATAGACCTCCCTCTTGTTCCGCAATCACTACTACATCATTAATAGTCTTTCCCTTTGGCCACATGATAACTTGGCCATCTATAAATGCAACCATCATGCCTTTTGCATCTAATGCAGATATGGAGAGTAGGTTCTTCTTTATTCATGGTACAAAAAATACATCCTTCATTGTCATAGAATTTCCAGAGTCTAGATTATAGGAGGATTCCCCACTACCTTTTATTGGATACTGGTAGTCATCTCCAAGTTTCACCTTGTGTGGTGATTCATGTTATGATAGTTTCATAAAGGATTCTTTGAATCCTGTCATATGTTTGGAAGCCCCACTATCTATAAGCCAATCATTGCTTCCATGTGTAATGTTTCTCGTGATAGCGTAAATCAAAACATATTATTCATCACCTGAGGAATCATCAATTTCATGTATGATTCTCTTTGTGGAAGGTTCATCATCCTCTGCAGCATGAGCATGATGTCTTCTCTTGTTTCCCTTCTTCTTGTGAGAGACATTTTCATTTCTAGGATATTCTCTAGCATAGTGTCATTTCTTGTCACATGTATAACATTTGATTCTAGACAAAAAATTTCTAGTGTTATCTTTGTGAAAGTGCTTACCTTTGGGGTGATGAGAACTTCTTTTGGTTTTATTGGAATGTACCATGAGAGCTTGATCTTCACTTTCCATCTTTTCTTCTCAAGCTTCTATTCCTGCTTCTTCTTGAGAGCATTCTTCCCATAGTTTGCTGAACTTGACTAGCTTCTTTCTGGCATAGATTCCTTTAATAAAGGAGTCCCATGATCTAGGGAGACCATTTGAGGTGGTCATTACAATCTCTGCATTCTCCACTTCTTCATCCACTGCTTCAAGTTGTTCTTTGATCTGGAAGACCCTTGTGAAGTATGACTGTATGGTCTCCGCATTCTAGATCTTCACATTCTTCAACCAGTTCCTCAAGGTCATCTTCTGGTTTATGTTATTTCCTTCAAATAGTTTGGTCAGGGCATCAAACATAGATTTAGGTGTCTTTAGGGAGGACACATGTGGTATGAGGTGATCCTTGATTGAATCAGCAATAATCCTCTTACCCATGACCAACTTATTTTTGTGTAAGGTCTTATCCTCATTTCCCTTTGGAATAGGAACCTCCTCATTGATATAGGAGTCCAACCCATTTTTTTCCAGGACCAGGGAAATCCTATACTTCTAGGCTCGGAATTTATCAACTCCCTCAAGTTTTTCATCAAGATTGGTATGATGAGACATCTTAACTAAGAACCTCAAATGGAAATACAAAATATTTAGATCTTTCCAGTTCAAGATGTCGGATCTGTATTTGGAGCTGAATTTTTGCAGTGCTGGTTCAGGAGCAGATTAGGGTTTGAATTTTTGGGAGTTATGTCCAACCAAATGCTTTGATATTGATCTATAAACTTCTATTTTGAGGAGGAGATCAATCCAAGCCTGGGCTCACTCAAAAATTCCACTTCTGTGAAAAGCTCTAATTTTCGGCAGTAGTGTTAGGTCAAAAACTGAAAAATGCTCAGAATCAGATTCTGCTTCGACAGAAACATGCGCCCTAGGGAGGAGTGTCAGTACAACCTTCTTTTGCTGAAAATATATGGAGAGAGATCCAAAAAATAGGAATCCCTAGTTCCCGCAGCTGCAGAGTGTCTTCTTCTTAGGTTAGCTCTGATACCATGTTAGATTTTTATCATTCAAGCTAGCATTATATTAGGATCTTTAACTGAGAGAATAACAAGCACAACAATCAAACACAAGAGACAATGAACAAAATGTTTTTCCTCTGGGAAACCATAAATGGAGAAAACCCCACAACTTCCTTAGAGATAGAATCAGTACCAAAAGTAAAACCCCAAAATAGTAAGATGATCTCTTGATAGTAGTAGCCTCTTTCTTTCTATCCCCGGCATCTTCTTCTTCCTCAGCTATACGCTACAACTGAGTGTGAGTGAGTGTGTGATAAATAGATAGGCTCACGCTCTATTTATACTAATTCTTGACTTGAAAATAACTCACTAGGGCCGACTTCATTAGGAGAGTCTAATAACCCTAGGGCCCTAGAACTGCAGGGACTTTAACCCTTGATCAATAGGAGGGTTACCCATAATGAATTGACATGACTTGTTTACATTATTGAATCTCCCGATATAAACATCGGGGAATGACATGACTCAAATACATTACAAACACATCCCAGAATAAACATCGGGGTACAATACATAAGATATACATTCCGAAGTTACAAATACATCAACAAAACAACCTTGTATTACCATGGTAAATCCATTACCATGTTCAATAATAGTTCTATTGGGATCACGTTGATTCAATCGTAACCTATACCATTTGATAGCGAACATAACTACCTTGAAGGATTTAAAGTAACACTGAATAATATCTTCCAAATACCCATAGTATCGATTTTCTGAGAGTTTTGGATGTCTGTCACTTCTATATGAAACATTGGTCACCTCAAAGACTGCAGATATCCCACAATATGATGTTTTATTTCTTTCATCCAACTTTTTGATGTGATATTTACAAACATTGCACACCATATCCTTATGGTGTTTTTACCTACAATAAGAAATACATGAAAAGATTACATAATGATTCAATATTTATGATTAAGTGCATGTTTATGAAGCCATACAGGGAAAATAACAAGTACATCAATATGTAATTTGCAAAAAAAAAAAAGAATTAGAGTGGTTGATTAATATGCTTTCCTTCTGATATTTTAAACCATATGCTAAATCGATTTCCCTTTGTGTAACATTGGTATCTCCATTGTGATGTGTTGCTTTTACCAATGAAGCCACACCTTCCCATCATATTCCAGGACCTGATTGTTTGCATCATTCAATCCATACCTTCATCCAGTCAAGTTTTTTGCAATGTATGAATTAATTGCATCCCACTCTCGACCAACTGCTTAAAGACAATAAACATTAAAATTCAAGACATGTAAATTATTTAAACAAAGTATGCACTCTTAATTGATGCAATAAATTGAATATGAAAATAGAATATGTATGATATATATACATAAAATTCAACAATCAAATGTATTATATTAATTAACATCCACTAACTAATAATTACCTTTCACCTTCCTCAATCTACATTTCCCCATTAGGTACTCCCCTTCAAAATTGTTATTGGAGTCTGGATCACAAATACAACGTAAGTTGAGATTTGACGCTAAATTAGGAAGATATTCACTAAAATACAACATGTTTTGGTATACCATATATACCTCCATCATAGAACCCTCAGCACGTGCTCGTTGTCTAACCAAACCCTTCATAAATTTCAAGCGCCTCTCAACCATCCACATGGACCTTGAGTGCACAGATCCACACAATTCAATCTCCTCAACTTATTGTATGAGGTAGTTTTCCCATGCATTGAAAAATGTTGAAGGTAGATGCTTTTGCATTTCACACATGAGAGGAGGAATTTCTCTCCTCCAATACTTTATATCTTCTTTATGGATTTCTTTGAATGACAACCATCTACAAGTGACGTAAACCAATAATGATATTTAACCAAAAAAACATTAAATTACATAACCTGAATTAGTGCACAAAAAAAAATATAAATTATACGAAGAATTAAAGAAACACTAAGCACATGCAAATAATCGCTAGTTACCTCATGTATTTTGCAAGATTGTATATAACTTGTTTGACATTGTTGTCTAATTTGTCTAGGAGAGAGAGAGGTAGAACATACTGTAACAATATACAAACCACATCATTTTTTAAACAAAGAGTAGACAAAAAAAATAAAAACAATATGTAATGGAATTTAAAAAAAACAATAATTATATGGACATAACAATAATAATTACCTTCATGAAGACGTGCCAATCATGCTTTTTGACCCCTGCAAAATCACCTTTCTTTGTTATGATATTCTTCATGTTCACACAAAATCCAGTGGAAAATTTAATTTTCTCCATGACTGATTTTACAACATTATTTTGATGCTCCGTAAACATCCATGGAATTGAGTTTATATTAATTTGGTCTTCGTTGCTATGAAATCGAATGACGTATTTCATTGCATGGTTTCCTTCTTGAATGTCTTTGCAAAATTTCACAATTTTTTCTTTCTCGCTCCTTAGCTCCAATAGTTTCCATAATGTTTCAATCACATTTTTTTTGATATACATTGTATCAAACAGATGAGCAATTTGTAGGTACTATAACAGATGAGCAATTTGTAGGTGCTCATAGTAGGGAAACCTGCTGAATTGTATAGGATAAATTTTCATTCCTTGTGGAATACCATTAATTTCTTCATGGTCATGACGGACATCATGAATATTAGTTTATAAATAAATTACAGAAATCAATTATGGCCACTACAGTAAACAACAAACAACAAAAAAATACATAAGAATTCATATACGATGATCCATATGTGCCATATTGATGGTTTCTATTATATTGCATCTTCCAAAGGTGAGGTGTCATTCTCTGTGATTTTAATGCAGTCTATTGCTTCCCATTTAAAAAAAAATGGTTGTTCTATACCTGTGATTATTAGAGAGGAAGTGCCTATACTCATCAAACACCTTCTTTCTTAAATTTTTTGAGCGACGATATTTGATATTAGGACCACAAACTGGACATGCAAATTTTCCCTTTGTTTGAAGACCTACAATATATGTTGGCAGGGTTTTTGGGGTAAGTGAGTTGCCTAGCACTGCGGAGGCTGCGCAAGCTCACGTGACATCACGCAAGGCAAAGACAGCATGATGGGTGGAAAACAAACCGTTTTTGAATATTTTATGCATCGTTTTGTATCGATTGACCACATTTTGTGGATATAGGTCATTAGTGGTTAAATCGGTTAGGAGTTAGTTAGAAGTGGACCTTAAATATAAAGGTGCAAGCCTATATATAGAATTATAATTGCATAAGTGGATATATCGAAGTGAGAAGTGATAGAAGAGAGAAATTGAGAGATCGAATCTTTTGTTATCTGTATGCGACCTTGTGGGTCGATCTTTCTCTCGCTATGGAGAAAGACAGCTGTTGTTTTGGATCTATTGCGCAGAAAGTAATATGATATGATGGATGTCAATGCATGATGTTTCTGTTTTATGAATGATTATGTGATACTACTGTGATGAATAGAATAATGATGCAATCTGTTAGATCTGTGGCTGTAATGGTAGATCTATGATGAATGTTGCGATATCTAATAAATGGATCTGCTAGATCTGATGGTAATGGTAATAAATCATTGATGCCCTAATCCTCCTCCTTACTGCCGAAAACTTGGTTATGACAACTCTCCCTCGAACATCTTGGGTGAGACTTCATCCGCTCTGCGGGTGTTACCGGGCAGGGTAAAACATGTCTGGACTGGTGCTCAGGGAGATTGCGCTAGTTGGGTGTCGACAAAACGAGGACCCCTGTCGATGAGGCTTTGTCGATGTGTTTTGGCCAACAAATGGTTCAATTTTTAGGAGATATCATCTGTCCTACATTGGAACATGAGAAGAGCCTACCAATGTTGACGATGGATTTCCGGATGCACAACTATTTCGATTTGATATCGCAGATGACCATTATGCACCGATAATTTAGTTCTTGGAAACTGGAGTTGCATTGGAGGATATGACGACTAGTCAAAAGAAGCATTTGGTAGTGAAGGATTTGGATTTCCAACTGATCGATGTGCACTTATACAAACTCGAACTTGATGACATCCTGTGACGATGTGTGCAACCTCATGAACAAGGGAAAATTCTGGCAGAAGCACATGCAGGCGTTGCGGGTGGACATTATGGATGATGGGTGACGGCGTGAAAGATACTACACGTCAGGATATGGTGGCCTACTTTGCATAACGACGCTACATATTATGCATGGAACTGTGATGTCTGCCAATGCATCGGGAAACCATCACGACGAGATGAGATGCTGCTTGTACCTCAGCTAACTTTACAACCTTTTGATAAATGGGCTATCGACTTCATGGGTCCCATCAACCCACCGAGGAAGTGCACTGGTGCACGATACATCATTACAACAATTTACTATATGACAAGGTGGGTGGAAACTGCACCAATTGTGGATTGCAGCGCTGTGACAGCAACAAAGTTCATATTTGAAAAAATTATGACACAGTTTGGATGCCCTAGGATATTGTTGAGTGACCAGGGAAGTCACTTTATCAACAGCACAGTAAAAGCACTGACGGAGGAATTGCAGGTGCAGCAGAAGAAAAGTACCCCATAGCATCCACAAGCAAACAGAACCATACATGCCTTCAACAAAATCCTAGAAAATGCATGGAAAAAAGTATGTAACGCTAATCGGGATGACTGGGATTTAAAGATCCCTGCAGTGCTATGGGCATATCGCACCACTTGCAAAATACTAATGGGGAAGACGTCGCTCAAATTGGTATATGGGAAAGAAGCAGTCATTCCTATGGAGTACATTGTTCCTATTCTATGCATCACCAAAGAAACAGGCATAGCCGATGAAGAATCAATTGAGGAGTGAGCAACGCAGCTAGTCCAACTGGAAGAGGACCACTTCATCACAGCATTCCATCGGCGCATCGAGAACGATTGACAGAAGCAATGGCATGATCGCCACATTAAAAACAAACATTTTTCCCAAGGATATTTGGTGTTGTTGTGTGACAAAAAGTTTATAAAGCATCTAGGTAAGTTACAAATGCACCGGTTAGGCCCATATCTTGTTCATTCAATTACTTCTGGGGGTGCAGTTCAATTGCAACAATTAGATGGAGCGGTGCTGCCAAAACTCGTAAATGGTAGCCACTTGAAGCCCTCTAGGATAGGGGAGGAAGCATGCATTGCCTGAAGCACTGCGCAATGAAAAAAAAAGGATAGAATTAAGAGAGCAGAAGGGCATGCCAGGATCAAATGGCTGCGTAAGCATAGGAGTCAGTAGTGCAGTTAGATAGAGAGACTGCGACAGCCACAGGGCTACGATTGGGTCAAATCAGTAATAAATGTAGACAGTTAAGAGCAGTTAGTCGGTGGTGCTCATTGAAGAAACATGCATTTATGGTCGATCTGACCATTATCATGCCAAGATCGTTGGCGGATTTGGGTTGTTAATGCAGGATTTGGTCATGATGGCTATGATGGATTTGGAAATGATGAAGCAGGATTCATCATTCTCTATAAGCAGGTGCGGGATGTGGGATGGAGGCATCATTATGTTCATTCGAGTTGAGAAAAGTCCATAGTTGAGTGCAGTAGGAAGCATTGTGAGCAGTAGCTAGGGTGTGAGAGTGGGGTACGTTTGATTTCTTGGTAAGGTTTGTTGGTGCGAAATACTGAGCAACCCCGACACTGTGGAGATTTCTAGTGAGCGGGATTAACCCATCCATCCAACTACTATCCTAGAAGAAGCCATGAGTATGTTAGTCGTATCATCTTCAATCCCTCAGGGAAAATGGAAGGCTCAAAATCCAAGATCAATGCCACCGCAGAAGAGGCAAACACACACTTCCATTAGGGCACAAGGAGAGGGAACTGCGCAGATAGGGCCATCTAGTTCAGAATCTATGGATTTTGTGGCACCTAGGGATGTTTCGATCAATGATATCTTCGGATATGTCGCTCCCATGCAACCTGGTGGAAAGCATTGGTGGTTAACCAAAAATCAGAAGTATGAATCGAAAACACTGCCGCTGCCAGAAGGGATGACATGCACTGTGGACATCATCCCTGCCTTGACCAAGATAAAGTATGAGGACCATGACTTGTTGATGTTGAAGGACATAGCAGATGAGCCTTATGTGTCCTTTTCTTTGGTTCCAGGCGCACTCATTGAGCATATTCCACAACCATGGGTGCAAGGATTGAACAACTCTAGGTTGCTGGGGCTTATCAATATGCCCCACTTTCGATGGTTGAATGAAGCGAATGCATGCATCAAATAATTGTTGGAATGTTTTCATGGTGGGACATTGTGGTTTGATACCCCCATCATGGTTAAAATGGACATGATTTCAGAGATCATGAGGCTACCAAAGGCCAGGGCAGATCCTGCCCAATATCTCAGAGGAAGATACAATGACAAGAAGCTTGCCCAACAACTGAAGGAGAGATACGGATTGCAACAGGATGGCCGAGAATACCACATCGACAGCATCAAGGAACAGGTGGTACATATTGGAGCACGTATTTTAGAAACTAAATTTATTAGGGGGAATCGCCCGGTTCAGTACAATTCAGGAGTGGTTGCTTGTGCACAGCAGTGTGTTGAGGGCGTCCAAATCAATTGGTCCCTCTTCTTGTTGAACCAACTAATGGAGGATGCAGTCACAGCTCAGGATGGGGAGTGGTATTTCTCTTATAGTTGGCTACTAATCCTAATTGATTTGGTGGTTATGATGGAGCTAGAGGACTATTAACCAATGGTCATTGAAGTGGTCAAGGTGTGCAAAGGCACATGATACCAAAATTTTTGGTGGGTAGAGGATCCCAATCGAAAGACTGATTGTGTAATCCACTTTTGTATCTACTAGGAAGCGCTACAAGCTGTAGCAATTAAAATTCCATGCTTATCAGATGCAGCAGTGGTAAAATATCAAAGGATCATGTAGTTCACCATCAGGACCCATTCAATTCATATCTAGGCGCGATGAGGCCCTAATAGAAAATGGTTTCCAATGCCTTATAAAATAACAGCTGATGAAGTGGAAGCAGTTGATCAGGATTGGCCTGTTGACTGGCGCAAACTAGTTAGTACTGAAGAGATATCGAGGAAACAACCAGCAGATGCCCCTGAAGAGCCTGTGCAAGAAGGCCAGAGTAATCATGACTCAGATGGAGAATCATCAACTGATAGCAATCCAGAAGCAAGCGCATCCTAGAAGAGGGCCGAACCAAATAGAGCATGGTGTTTGATGTGGGAAGTAGCACTAGATTAGCATTGGAGGTCCAATTGCAGCAGCTCATTAAGATTGTCACAGATTTTTTTGACGCCGCTACGGAAGATATTGACGAGTCTAGTCAGGAATGGTTTTCTGTGGTAATAGCTAAGTTAGATTATATTTATGATGTTGTTATGAAGACCACACCGGAGAGGGTCGCTGTGTAGGAACTCTCGTCAATTAGCACTGAGCCGCGTGTCACGTACACATGCCCCTTCAATAGCATGCATAATTAAAAAAATTCTTCGAGAGCCTTTACTGTTCATCAAAACACAGGGCATTTCCATGACCACATCTCGACATTTCCAACACTGTCACTCTCCCTCCCATCTTCCATCGATCAATTCAACGATTTGCAAGGAAAGATCTTAGAGGAGATCGGACAACAAAGAGAAAACACAATGAAAACCAATGATCATAAACGATCCCACAGCTAGAACCAAATCAACGGCTAAGAATTCAGCTGCAAAAATCAATGGTGCGGAAATCCCAAGTTGTGGGGTCGAAAAGTTACAAAAACTGCAATCTCACTTCCCGTAACCTGCATCCCGCATCGGAAATAGATTAATGACAAAGAATCATCCGACGAAGATCGATGACGCATAGATTTGAATTGCAGGATTGGGAATTATGGAAATTGTGACACTGCGATCCCACATCTCGCAAGTTGTGAAGAGGAATTTGCGGAAGAGAAATCTGTGGAAACCAAAACATGCGAAATGACATTCCGCATCCCCCATCCTACACTCCTACAAATTTGCACAAAGTAGGATTTCTAGTAGGAACCTTAGATTTTTTACTAAATTCTTAGATCGATCTGATCATTCAGGCCATTACCAATCTGGCCAATCTACCCTGCAACTTAGTTCAAAATGCATTGAGGGAAAAACATACATAGATGCCTATAATTGCAGTTATTCAAAAGAACAATGCATCAATTCAACACAGCAAAATGTTCATCACATTCCATCAAGCAATTACAATGCAAGAAATACAGTTGCAGAGAATTATGTAGAAAATAACACTTATCTTGAATAGAACTTGTCCCAAAACCAGCTATGTCATTGCAACGTTCCACCCAACCATAGGTCACTGTGCTCCTTAGTCTCTCAGTGACACTGCCACCCCCGAGATGGGCATGATTTCCTATAGGAATAAGGGAACACTAGCAGACTCATACATAGCCAAGGGTGCCATACAACTCATCCAATCCAACACAGTAGGGTTTATCAGGCTGTAAGGGAAAACATCCCAACATATGGGTTTCACACGTCACTCTGCCAAGCCATCTCACAGTTGGGTTTCACAGACTATTCACAGTCAAGCCAACCTTCACCTTAAGGACTAGTCAAGCCAACATATGGGTTTATTAGACTATACACAGTCAAGCCATCTTATTGATAGGTTTATTGGGCTACCTAACCAAGCCAACATCCATAGTTGGGTTTATCAAGCTGTTCAGCCAAAGGTTACTCACAAGGTCAAATGCAACGAGACACAGCCAAGCCAACAGATGGGTGTATCAGGATTCTAAGGAAATGGACAGGAAGAAATGCTAAGCTAGTTAGCTCATCTACAAAACTGAGAACACCTTCACAAGACCTATATGGCCTGGATTCCCCACTACCTACACACCCAACACAAGGAAGTGTCCCCTTCTCTTATCCACATTCCCTCATGCTACAAATTCCCTTCCAGTGCTCTTCAGGATGTGCATAGAAGGTTCACCAACCACTCTTATCTTATTGTGATGTTCCACACTAGGTTTATCAAGCACATTCTATGTCTCTCCCATTCCTAAGTCTTGTATATAGTATAGACCCGAACCAGGGTTCACAATACAATAACCACATGGAGACTCTACAACACAGGCTTACTCTAGAACATGAGTAATAGGGTCTCATACAATCTATAGTTTAAGATAACGCTGCAACGTAGCAATCACAATCCTGCCAAGGGAAAACACTTACAGAACGTGAAGGATACACACAGGAAGAGCTTAGCTGCTGAAGAGCTTCCCGTGAATGGAGAATGGAGATAGATGATGAGCTAGAACATCTTGCAACTCTCAAAACATGAACACGTGAGTCAAAATGGCCTACGGTTCTGGTGTTTTCTAGTCCCTGTAAGCAAAACATGACATTCCAGAACTAGGTGCTCTACCCAATTTGAATTTTTCCCATACCATTCCCCTTCCAAGCAATAACTACCTCAACCACCTTTTGGCAGAATAAATGGTTGGGAAGAAAGACAAGAAAGAGGTTAGTTGACATTTCTGATGGGTTCTCCCCATGACACATGGATTTTCCCCAAACAGGTTCAAGGTTAACATTCCCCACCCCCTTATCCTTAGGAAATTCATGTCTGCATCTCATTATCCATTGCATTGATATAGTTGGATGTGGGTTTTTTCATTAATTTGCATATTTACATGATGTTCTCAAATGTGCTTGACTTAGCATAGAAAGCATAGGCATCAACCATTATCACCTATATTCCAAACATCAATCAGTGACAAGGCCTTGGCCTTGAGCTCCTTTTCATGATTCCATATAATATTAACATCATATACATTAATGCAATGGGGTCAAAACCAGGGTGTTACATCGCGGGTCAGGAACGTGCAGGTTCCCTCGAAGTGAGGATGTGAACTCCTCCTTGCAGCAGCTACAGGGTGTTGCAATGGATATCAACAATATGCTGACCCACACCCTAGTCCACATGCAACAGGTGGCCAAAAAGGAGTCGGAGTCGGCTGACAGACAGAAGGAGCTCAGTGAAGTGTATTTGTAATTGCATGGGGAAGTGACGCAACTAAAGACAGAGGTTGAGGAGCTGTGCCAGGTGAAGGAACTGTTAGCAGAAGCAAAATTGCAGGAGGTTGCAGCATTACAAATGGTGCAGGATGAGTTGAAGAGGAAAATTGTTGAAGAGATCGTTGACCTGAAGAAGTAGACCGACTACCTGATCATCAAGAATGCGCAGCTGGTTGCGAGTAGAGGTGAGGTAGAAGTGGTTGTTGACGAGGCATGTCAACACATCGATTAAAGAACAGTGAAACTTGATGTAGCTGCCAAAGAGAGGCATCTGGGAGAGGTCATTTCCTAGCTCCAACTGTCCAATAGTCTACTCAATGTTATGGTCTACCCAAACATGCCACGAGAGCAGGTTGTAGAGTGAAAGAATTCCATTGAAGCGATCATGACATAGTTTGAAGCGATGGAACAAGAAGCAAAGAAGATTTTGGAGGCCATGACATAATTTTGGGGAAGTGTCATCCAAGATGAGCAATTAGACCAACTGACCAAAAAAGTACGAGAAGCTAACGAACAATTGACAATGATGAAGACCGCATTAAGAAAAATGCCACCCGTGATTCAGCTTACATGGTCCACAAAGCTGAGAGAACTACATCAAAGAGTCGCAAAGGAATAAGAATGGCAACGCAAGCACAGCACATAGCTAGATGAATTTTAAGAGATTGGAGCACAGTTGGATATCAAAGCAGTTGCCGCACTGTAGGTTGAGAAAGACGGCAAGAATATGGTGAATACCAAGTTGGTGGAGCACCCTGTGAAATAGGACCTTCTTAGTTGTCAGGATGAAGCTGAAAAATGTTCAAGTACAGGTTGAGGAGATCTCTCAGCGGTATGAGGACTTCAATATGAAGATGACATAGTACACCCTGTCCATCTGACGTGGCTCGAGGACGAGCCACAAAACTGTGTTGGGGGTGTGTTGGTAGGGATTTTGGTGTAAGTGAGTTGTGTAGCACCGCAGAGGCTATGCAAGCTCATGCGACACCATGCAAGGAAAAGACAATGCAATGGGCAGAAAAGAAACCATTTTTGAATATTTTATGCATCTTTTTGTGTCGGTTAACCACATTTTATGGATATAGGTCATTAGTGGTTAAATCATTTAGGATTTAGTTAGAAGTGGACCTTAAATGTAAAGGTGCAAGCCTATATATAGAATTAGAATTGCATAAGTGGATATATCGAAGTGAGAAGTGATAGCAGAAATCAATTGAGAGATTGGATCTTTTGTTATCTGTATGCAACCTTGTGGGTCGATCTTTCTCTCACTGTGGAGAAAGAAAGTTGTTGTTATGGATCTGTTGCATAGAAAGTAATATGATACGATGGATGTTGAGCTAAACCACTGTTGTCTTTTGTAATTTCAGTCTTTATGTACTGCGATGTCAATTCCTAAAGAATCTATTTTATGAATGATTCTATGATACTACTGCGATGAATAGATGAACGATGCAATCTGTTAGATTCTGTGGTTGTAATGGTAGATCTGTGATAAATGTTGTGATATCTAATAAATGGCTCTACTAGATCTAATGGTAATGCTGATATATCGTTGATGCCCCGATCCTCCTCCTTACTGCCGAAAACTTGTTTCTGACAGCTCTCCCTTGAACATCTTGGGTGAGACTTCATCTACTCTATGGGTGTTTCTGGGAAGGGTAAAACCTATCTGGGTCGGTGCTCAGGGAGATCGTGCTGGTTGGGCATCGACAGAACGAGGACCCTTGTCGATGAAGAATTGTTGGTGAGTTTTGACCAACAATATATAGATATGGAATATCTATGTCAATTATAATTATATATTAACTATATTAACTACTTCATATAATTAAATGCAATTAAAGTGGAACTTAAAAATGCAAACCACAAAAATGGGTTAACCCTGGGGCATCATGTATTGTCCATACAACCATTGCATGGAATTGAAATTCACTTTGTCACATTGGTCTAGATACGTCATACATAATGATGCCATTCCATAACTTAAATAGCTCATCTATAAGAGGTTCGATATATACATTCATATCTTTGACATGGAACTTGCCTGATTGATTTGAACTACATATAAAATATATAATTATGAGAACCATTAAGATATATAAACCATGCACAAGATAAAATAATATATATATTCATATGAAATTAGGAAACAAAATACGACAAATGAGATGCCACAACTACATTAAAAATAAAACAGTTGTAGACACAATATACTTGTAATAATCATTGGCAACATTATGTGCTCCCTCTTTATTGACAACGATGGAGGAATGTTATTGTTGATAAAAAAATAGGCTACACCATGTAAATGGATCTCATATGTGCAAAAGGATTAACACCATATGCTTCCAAAGAAATCCTAAGACTACGGGTTCTTCTTTAAAGTGAGGCCACTTTTCCGCCATATATCTAAATGTAGAACCATATGCAAGAATTCGAATAACATAATCTTGACTTATGTTCCTTGCATGGTAATCCATAAATTGCGCAATGTTACACTACAAGATTTGAACCCGAAATTCGACGACAGAATCTGACATCATCCGACATTTTGCATGGATGTGTCGGACAACAATCAATCTACAGAATGCTGACAACAAAATATTTCTATCTCCATCAATTATTTGACACTTGAGTGTCAGAATTCTGACTCTTGTAGTGGAAGTTATCTGACACTTCTATTTCGAATAGGCATCGGATTTTTGACTTGTGTAGTGGCAATTATTCGACACTTCCCTGTCGAATCTTCGACGTCTATGAACCAAACACAAGTCGTATATCTAACCCATAAGAGTTGGATATCCAACGGTCTGTATAGAATTTTTTTATAAGGTTTACATGATTTTAAATTTTATGGTCCCATACTTTCAACGGTAACTATCTTCAAGGCGTCGAATATCCGACGCATGGCCATTATAGATATAAATTGTTTTAAACATTTGGACATATTTGCTGTGGAAGCGACGGATGATTGTGAAAATTATTTGTTCCTCGGCGGACGTTTTCAAGAATAGTTTTATTCTTCAACAAGCGGTTGTGGGAATTTTTTTTTTCATCGATAGACAGTTTGCCGGGAATTTTTTATTCTTCGACTTCTCTCCGTTTGACAAAACCTTGATGCGTGGTTGATGTGTGGAACTTGATATTTTAAGACAACCGGTTATATTCATTAACGAAGTTTATGACAAAATGTCAAATAGATTAAATATTCGGGATCCAAACGAAGACAACTGAGAATTGCTTGCTAGACTATGGGATGCAGCAAAACGAAGGGGTGATGGCAAATGTTATTGTCCGTGTACTCAATGCAGGGGATTTAAGAGGAGAAGAATATTGATCTCAACAGCCATAAAATATTGCAGGGAACATGGACACGCTGAAGGGGGGAACGAATATCGTCCATTTGTAGGTTTACCATTATAAACATTCTTATATTTGTCTTTTTTTGTAATTGTATGTATTATTATTTTTTCATATATTAATGTATATCTATTGATGTTTCCATGTATTTATATTAAAGGAAATACACCCTATATCATTTCATCCAGAGGAAGTGCTTTCAAAACAAGTTCAGGATTAGGATCATGGCGCATGTATGTTTAATGGAGAACAAGTGAATGATCATATTGAACAAGATGATCATGCCGATAATGTAATTGAAGATGATGGTACAAATACATTGATCCATGATTCATTTAACATTAGAATGGATGACGACGATGTTGATAATGAAAATGATGATGAATTTGATGATGTTCATGATATACCTCTTCTCAATAAGGCATATGAGCCCCTTTATGAAGGCTCCAAAACAAATCTTCTCTCTACTATATTGTTGATAATGAACTTGAAGGTTATGAATGGTATTTCAAACATTGAAATCAAATGTATGCTAAGTTATCTAAAACAATCCATCACATATATAGGATCGTGATAAAGTTTATTTGCATTCCTCTAATAATTGTATTGTTAACTCATTATTGATTATCGTACGGATGAAGCGTGTTTCGTTAATAATATTTATTTATTACATTAACAATTATTTTCTTTTTTTTGTAGCTTGATAGCTGATTTTTTGTTACCACCATCAAATATTTTACCTCGCACATATTGAGATTTATCTTCCATCATGAAAGAGATTGAAATGCATTATGAAGAAATTCATGCATGCCCTGATGACCATGTTATATATTATAATCAGCATGAATTTGCAACAGAATGTCTGGGATGTCATGTAAGTAGATATCGTACAGATAAATTAACAAAAAAGGTGCCTCAGAAGATTCTTCGTTATATTCCCATCATTCCACGTTTGCAATGACTGTTCAGGTGCAAAAACATAGTGCAATTTTTGGATTACCATGCTAGGAACAGAATTCAAGATGATGTTATCTAAATGCCTGTAGATGGTACTGCTTTAAGATATATTGAGGAAAAGTGGCCTCATTTTAAAGAAGAACCACGTAATCTTAGGATTTCTTTGGCAGCAGATTGTGTTAATCCATTTGCATAGATGAAAGACATTTACACGGTGTGGCCTATTTTTGTTATCAACAATAACATTCCTCCATGGTTGTCAATAAAGAGGGAGCACATAATGTTGGCGATGATTATTCCAGGTTTTATTAACGAAAACTATTTTATTTATAATGTAGTTGTGGAATCTCATTTGTCATAATATGTATCTTAATTTCATATATATATATCTATTATTTTACTCTTCTACGTGGTTTATATATCTTAATGGTTCTCATAATGATATATTTTATATGTTCTTCAAATTATGAATCAGGTAAGTTCCAATTCAAAGATATGAATGTATACATCAAACCTCTTATAGATGAGCTACTGAAGTTATGGAATGGAATAACTATGTATGATGTATCTATACCAATATGACAAAAGCAATTTCAATTCCATGTAATGGTTGTATGGACAATACACGATGCCCCTGGGTTAACTTCATTTTGTGGTTTGTAATTTTAAGTTCCACTTTAATTGCATTTAATGATATGGAGTAGTTAGAATATTTTATAAATGAACATATTCGACATAGATATTCCATATGTAAATATTGTAGGTCTTTAGACAAAGGGTAAATTTGCATGTCCAATTTGTGGTCCTAAGATAAAATCTCGATGTTCAAAAAGCTTAAGAAATGAGGTGTTTGATGAGTATAGGCATTTCCTCTCTAAGAATAATAGGTATAGAACAACTAAAAGAAATCTTTTCAATGGGAAGTAGGAGACCGCATTAAAACCACGGAGAATGACACCTCACCTTTGGAAGATGCAATACAATAGAAATCATCATCATGGTACATATGGATCATCGTATATGAATTTTTATGTATTTTAATTTTTATTGTGAGTTGTTTGTTGTAGTGGCCATATTTGATTTATGATGTAATTTATTAATTATAAACTAATATTCATGATGTCCATCATGATCATGAAGGCATTAATGGTCTTCCACGAGGAATGAAAAGTTATCCTATTCAATTCAGCAGGTTGTCGTACTATGAGCACCTACAAATTGCTCATTTGTTTGATACAATGCATATTGGAAAGAATGTTACTGAAACCTTATGGCAACTACTAGAGCTAAGGAGGGAGAAAGCTAAAGTTGTGAAAGTGTGCAAAGACATTCAAGAAAGCAACCATGCAATGAAAGAAATCATCCAATTTCATACCAACGGAGAACAAGTTAATATAAACTCAATTCCATGGATTTTTACGGAGCAACAAAGCAATGTTGTCAAAGAAGTAATTCGGAAAATTAAATTTCCCACCGGTTTTTGTGCAAACTTGAAGAATATCATAACTAAAAAAGGTGATTTTGCGGGGGTCAAAACACATGATTGGCATGTCTTCATCAAGGTAATTATTATTTTTATGTCCATATAAGTTTTTCTTGTTTGTATACTCTTTTTTTAATAAATGGCGTGGTTTGTATATTGATACAGTATGTTCTACCTCTCTCTCTCTCCTGGAAAACTTCGAAAACAATGTCAAACAAGTTATATATAATCTTGGTAAATACATGAGGTAACTAGCGATTACTTGCATGTGCTTAGTGTTTCTTTACTTGCATATATTGTAATTTAATGTTTGTTTTTGTTAAATATCGTTATTGGTTTGCATCACTTGTAGATGGTTAACATCTAAAGAAATCTGTAAAGAAGATATAAAGTATTGGAGGAGAGAAATTCCTCGTCTCATGTGTGAAATGCAGAAGTATCTACCATTGGCATTTTTCAATGCACAGGAACACTGCCTCATACACCAAGTTGAAGAGATTGAGTTGTGTGGACCTGTGCACTTAAGGTCCATGTGGATGGCTGAGAGGCACTTGAAATTTATGAAGGGTTTGGTGAGACAACTAGCACATCTAGAGGGTTCTATGATGGAAGGATATACAGTATACCAAAACATGTTGTATGTTAGTGAATATCTTCCTATTTTAGCGTCAAAGCTCAATTTACGTCGCATTTGTGATACGGACTCCAATAACAAATTTGAAGGGGAGTAACTGAAGGGGAAAGGTATATTGAGGAAGCTGAAAGGTAATTATTAGCTAGTGGATTTTTATTATATCCTTCATATTCTAATTGTATTTTCTAGTCATAATTGTTTCAATTAAGAGCATATATGTCTTTGTTCAGGAGATTTACACCTTTCTTTGATTTTAATGGTAATTTTCATTAAACAGTTGGTCAAGAATGGGATGCAATTCATTTATACATCGCAAAAAATCTTGACTGGATGAAGGTATGGATTGAACAATGCGCACAATCAGGTCATGGAATATCATGGGAAGGTGTGGCTTCATTGGTAAAAGAAGCACAACACAGTGGAGATAACAATCTAACAGAAAGGGAAATCGATTTGGCATATGGTGTAAAAGATAAAGTGCCAAGTATATAATTAATCAAATATCCCTCTAAATCTTTTATTTTCGAAATTACTTATTGGCATACATGTTCTTTTTTCCATGTATTGTTGCATAAGGACTGATTGGTTGTGTAATTTTTTCGTGTATTGCTTATTGTAGGTAAAACACCATAAGGCTATGGTCTGCAATGGATGTAGATATAAGATCAAAAAATTGGATGAAACAAAAAAAAACATCAGATTTTGGGGTTTCAGCTGTCTTTGAGGTTACCAATGTTTCATCTAGAACTGACAGACATCCAGAAGTCTCAGAAAATAGATACTATGGGTATTTGGAAGATATTATACAGAGTGAATTTGAATCCTTTAAGGTAGTCCTATTCGTTGTCAAATGGTACAGGTTACGATTGAATCAACGTGATCCTGATAGAACTATTACTGAACATGATAATGGATTTACCATGGTAAACACAAGGTCGTTTGAGCCAGGAACAGAGCCCTATGTTCTTCCAAGCCAATGTGAACAAGTATTTTACTTAGAGGTTCTTGGTAAAGTAGGCTGGTCATTTGTTGTGAGACACGATCCAAGGGGAAGGCCGGTAAAGTATAACCTAGTGATGGTAATGAAGAGGGTTCTCTGGAAGAAGAATATGATGATGAAGAGCATGATCAACTTGAGTTAGCTAACGATGATGATCCAACAGAATATGTCCAAGGAATATTTGAATCAGATGATGTAGAAGACAATGCCATTGAATATTATTCCGATGATGACACGATGAGCATAACTAATGATGATGACGATGATGATATGACCAATCCTTACAATGTTGACACAGATGATGATACAGATGGTGCATCATCTTCATCATCATCATCATATTCCTCATGATGATGATACTCATCATCAACATCATCATCATCGTCATCCTCATGATGATGATAATCATCATAATCATCATCGAGATCATCATCATCATCATAATCGTGATCATCATCATAACCATAATAATTGTCTTCATCAGCATCATAATCATTGTCATCATCATCATCATCATCATTGTCATCATTGACATCGTCATTGTCTTCATCATTGTCATCATCATCATCATCATTGTCATCGTCTTCATCATCATCATAATCATCGTCATCATCATTATCATCATTGACATCATCATTGTCATCGTCAGCCTCAACATCATAATCATCACCATCATCATCAACATCATCATCATCAACTTCATCACCATCATCGTCATCATCATCATCACCATCATCATCACCATCATGGTCACCATCATCATCATCAAATTCATCACCATCATCATCATCATCATCATCATCACCACCATCATCATCTTCATCAAAATATACTCGTATTTATCAAAATATAAATATTACTCGTATTTATCAAAAATATTACTATATAATAACATCATTGTCATCATCGTCATCAACATAATCATCATCATCAAAAACATTGTCATCATTGTCATCATTGACATGAACATCATAATAAAAATAAAAAACATCATAATAAAAATAAACATATAATAAAAATTAAAATAAAAAATATATAATATATAATAAAAATAATAAAAATAAAAAACATATAACATATAATAATATATAATAACAAATCACAAGCATATTTGGACATTTCCACGACTCGTTTTGGACAGTTCAGTTCAATTTGGAGGTTCTTGTGAATTTGGGAGTAGGTCTGCTGGAGCACAGGGTTCAGCATTGGAGCTCACGCTTGAGAATTGGAGCTGACAGTACAAATTTGGAGCACACGGTTCACATTTTGGAGTTCCATTTTTGGATTTGGAGCTCATGGCTCAACGGGTAAGCATCATGACCTCCTTTTTTTGGGCAAGTTGTGACAATGGTTTTTGGGAATTCTGTGACAAGTATTTTTTGTGTGCGCTATGATGTTTTCTCCTTTGTGGGACAAGCTTGAATGCAGATAGACCCTTCCTCATTTAGTGGGTTATGAACTCGTTGTTCATAACAGACCTTCTTACCTTACAAATAAGAAACTCATTGTTCAGGTCATGAACTTAGAATAGGGATTTGCGCCTCACCCCCTCTCGTATATGTGACTCACTATTATAGTGATCATTCATTTTGTAGCACATCTATAGCACGTAGGAGAAAATACAACTAAAACGCCCCATTTTCCTGGGCGTATTTTTGATAAAACACGGTTAGATTTCTACTGGAGAAAGGTTATTTTCACAATTTTACAATTTCTGCAATTGTATGTGATTGTCTCTGAATAAATTCATGATTTTAAAATGACCCAAATCACTAGATTTGTGATTTAACCACTTTAAATTTTGATTTAGACCAAAATTGATTTGCCGGATTCTGGCGGGTTGGGGGCGTTTTGGTTAGCGTTTATACTGCTCCCATCTATAGATGTAATTACGCAATTTCTTTAGTTTTGCATAGACATGCTTGATCAAAGAAGTACTGCAAAGAGACTGATTATCCGGACCTATCAAATGGTTAAAATAGAACTAGGAAATTGGGGCCCCTGACTACAACTAGTAAAACCCCTCTTAAGGTAAGGAAGGTCAGACTATCTTATGGGAATAATAAGGGAATAAAGACTTCCACAATGAGGAGGTCTTACTTCACAAGGAGGTATTAATTCACCAGACCAGTTCATCCTCATATTCAACCGGTAAGGTAAGATACTACAGGGAATATAAGCCCTTAATATTTTAGAAGGAAAGAGAAATAAGGGGTAGGGGTTGACTTTCATGTTTCCAGCTCAGGCAAGTCATAAGGTAGAAAAGTAAAGTAATAAGGGGGTTCCAATCACCCGCCCCACCACAGGGTACCCGTTCTAGCAGTGCCAATAAAGAGTAGGTATTAAAGCAAAGAGTGGCACCATATCTAGGGAACAACCTTGGATCAATAAAAAATATACCATAGGGAACAGATCCTCTCAAAGATAGGACCTTGAAAAACACACTAGTTCGGGGCCAAAAGTCCTGTTAATATCATCGTCAAACAAAAACTGTCCATGAGGATAGAGTTCAAGAACTCTGTCCACATGAACTATATCTCACAAAAGATATGATTTAGGAATAAGTCCTTAGTTTTCAAGTGTGAACTAATTATTTTCCAACTATGAATTAATTATTTGAGATCATATTAGACTCCTTAAGGATATAGAGCCATTGGAATGGATTATAATGAGTAATGGGTTTTAAATTTAAGTTATGAAAAACAATAATGAATCCAATAGAAATTTATTATAAAAGTAAAAGTATAGTATTTGGTTAGGAGATTTGTATTACTGTATTCATAGTAATAAATTGTTTGTATTAAATCTATCAAAAGAAAGATGTGGATGGTGTCTTTAATAGTTGGGAAGATTATTTACATTTAATTGTAATTTGTTTATAAGACTTATCATTATTCCATCGAGATGTTTCCTTTCAAGGTTGTGTATGTTAGGAATAGTTACAAAATAACATACATTATTGTGTTTCCTTTCAAAGTGCTGCAAAACTGCGTTTCCAGAATTTTTGTAGCATTTTCCCCTGTTTTACAGTGCAGGCCCTACAAAAGTTTCACCTTTAGAATTTTTGTATAATTTTCGTTGTTTTTACACTGTTGGCACTGCAACAGTTATGAAAACTACATTGTTTGTGCAAAAACTTGTCTGGACGCTTTCAAACCTTTTCCAAGGCTCTAATACTAAAATTTAAGCATGTTATGGTCTAATTTCATCAAATTTATCTCTTGCCTCAGCAAGAAGTTTTAGATTACCTACACTAACCTAATCTTTCAACATTTGCAACTCTGTCTTCATATTTTTTCGGCTGCACCTATGTGCCATCTTTCCTAGACTTTTGTACAAATCAAAAGGGATGTCTAAAAATGTTTTTCCAATGAAATGTAACAACAATTTGAAGTGAAAGTGATACTGTGTCAAATATTCCTTCACATGTAAAAGAATTCCTTATGGCAAATAAAATTTTCTCATATTTCTCTAACAGCCAAGCTTTGGGTATCCCATGAGTTAAATTTGATCCCTTGTGTTCTTCTTTAGAAAATCATCATAATTTATCAACTGAAACTTAGCGGAAGTAGCGAAAGTATGACCCTCTAATGAGATCCATAATTTACTTAGAAAAATACTAATTGCATAATACATATCTATTAAAAAAAAATTTACATGAATAATAATTTTGACTCTAATTATGAAATGTGTTAGTCAAGAAACTACTAGCGCTTGTAGCAATAACAATTACAGACATGTAACAACAATTAAATAAACAATTTCAAGACTCTTGGTGAGTAACAACAATAGTTTCAACAAGTAACAACACTAGTTTTAGCAAGTAATAACAACATTTTCAGCGAGTAGCAACAACAACATAAATTAGTTTAAAAATGCTAGTGAGTAACAGTAGCAACAATTATTAGTTCGAAACTAATGCTTAATTAATAAAAATATCCTAATACTATTATGGAAATTTATATAATATAAAATAACATATAATAAAAATAAAATACATATAATATAAAATACATATAATATATAATAAAAAATGACAAGTGTATTTGGACATTGTCGTGACTCGTTTCGTTTTGGACAATTCAGTTCAATTTGGAGGTTTTTGTGAATTTGGGAGTAGGTTCGGTAGACATGGTAGACAACTCTATTGACCCATGGAAGCAAGAGCTCAAAATATTCTCCTCACCAGAAATTACCGGTATACCATCCCCGGACACAGTGCAGAACACACTGGAAAATTAGATAGCTGGAACTGAGAGTAGGGTTTCGGTTATCCGCCAGATGAAGAGATGTTAGGTGTGTTCATATCACGGCCATTAAACCCGGCCTTAGGAGGAGGTCCGTACTTATTATTCCACTCCATCCAACCTCCGAGTATGACTAAATAAACTATTTCGATAATTGTACCTACATCTTCTTTGATGGGGCTTCAGCCAATCAAATTGGAGGTATAGGTGTTCATATTTTTGCTTCAAATTGGGTGTTGGTCTGAGTAGAAACACCAAATTTGAACTACTTGCTTCATGGACTCTCCTTTATTGTGCTAAATCCATGGTACTTCTCACTCTACAAATTCATGGTGACTCCACAGCCATCATTAATTGGTTCAATAGAAGATCATAACTAACTTTACTTGCACTTGATGGTTGGTGTCAACGTATCCGTGATATGGAACCTTACTTCATCCAGATAAAAGCAGTTCATACATTCAGAGAACACAATACTAAGGCTGATAGCTTATCCAAATAAGCATTAACCTTAGCCTCGGGCCATTTTCAGTTTACTGAATTCACTGATGGTGAATGTACTGGTCAAGGCACTTTCCAACTTTTCTAGTCCTTAGCACTTGAGTATTTTATGTGTTGTTGCTATTGACATCCTTTGGATGATTGAGGTGGATGATCCCCTCATATTACTGATCTCTCTTATTTATTGCTTCTTTGGATTAGCTACTTCAGTATTAGACTTGAATTCTCAGTCTGTTGAAGGTTAGTGATGTGGATATAGTCAAGATTCCTAGATTAGAGGTGTTACCTTTGAATGTTTGTCCAGTATTCCTGTGAAGCTGATCAATTGTACTCCTTAAGGGTTTCCTTAGGGTTGAGAATTAGTATGGGAAAACAAGTTAGCATTGCCTTAGGGTTGAAAATTAATATGGGAAAACAAGCATCATCAAGACAAGCTAAAAGGAATAAATCAGCAAATATTACAGACTGATATAAATGTATTTAACGTGCCAATTAGCCAGATCTAGAAATATCCGCTCTTCACCACCACTGGGAAATATGCCTTTGAACTGCTGGATTATGCACTTTAGAGTAGCATAGAGGTTAAAACATCCACTCTAAAACTAAAATCATCTACAACATCACAAAATCAGTCATGGGAAAACTAAAAACCACTTAAAGGAGATATGTTCTTTGAAGGAGATAGTCCATTAAAGGAGAACCTCTAGGTTTTGTATAGACATATATTGGCATAAATTGCAGTGTTATATGTGATGCATATGCATAACATATCATCTCAAGCTTGACAACGTTGAAAGGCTAAAGTACAATGGCCACAAGCATACATTTGAAGCTTATGAAGCCTACCCAATTCATGTTAGCAAAAGGCAATGCAAGCAATAAGTTAGAATGGAGACTTGTATGTAACCAAAAGAGGGGCATACATTAGAATTTTTAGGGCTACCAAATGCCCACACCTATTAACCAAACTAATTCTTTTCAAGATTTTTCTTTAACAAGTTATTGGCTTACAAGTCTTTACAAGTTTTATTTCTTATAAGTCTTTCCACATTTTTTTGCCGGTATTTTTCTATGCTTATGCCAAAAAAAAATTTGGCCACGGTGTAGGTAGAACCAAACAGGTATTTGTCAGACCTGTCTTCCTCCAGAGAAGGGAGTTTGGGAAGGCTAGAGGAAAGTGAGACATCTAGTAGGTCTACACAGGCTAGATCAACTAGATGTCAGAAGATCAGAAGAAAATTCGACAAACGCATGAATTTTTTTCTCCAAGGAGGGGGGTCATGTTCCTATTATGATGAGACAGTGGGAGACATTAATGTGCCCTTAAGGTACCAACACCTAGTGAAACAATGGGTGCCTAGCAATCTTCCTAAAGTAAACACTGATTTTTTTGTGAATGAGAGGATATATAGAATTACACCGTCCTCATTGCATGGATTGGGTTTTTTTTGCATGGATGGCATAAAGGTTGGATACGGTAGATGTACAGAATTGATGGAATATGTTGGACCCTGTTACACATTAGAGGAAATTTGGGGTCTAAAATGGGCCTTATAAGAAAGCGTGCCAAAATAAGTTTTTGTGAGTTGGAATTCAAGAACCAATAGAATTTCAATAAAATAAGTCAACCATAATGGTTGAATTGACATATTTGTCATTAAAAAAAACTACTTTTTTTGTTCGTATTTTCGACATATCTCATTGTGTTTTTACTCAAATTCCGATCGGGAGAGCTCATTGGATGCGGAATTTGATTCCGCATCGAATGAGTACCCACACTGCATACTTTTGACAGACCCCTCTACCCCAAAAACAAGAAATAACTGAAAAAACGTGATGATGATGTCATCATCACATTTTTTCAGGTATTTCTTGTTTTTGGGGTAGAGGGGTCCGTCACAAGTATGCAGTGTGGGTACTCGTTGGATGCGGAATCAAATTCTACATCCAAGGAGCTCTCCCGATCAAAATTTGAGTAAAAACACAGGGAGATGTGTCGAAAATACGAACACAAAAAGTAGTTTTTTTCTTTCTTCCTCCAAAATTAATCAATATTATTTTATTATTTTAACTATTATTTTATTATTTTAACTATTATTTTATTATTTTCCTTAGGAGGCCCATTTTAGACCCCAAAATTCCTCTAATGACTATAGTGATTGGATGTGCCTGGTCCAATATACATGAAGTATGCGTAGATATGGGTTGTCAGTGAATTATATACAACTGAAAGACAAAGCTCAAAATAAAGGAGCAACGATGTACATGGACGGAAGGCCAAAAAAAACCGGTAATATTGCGAGGTTTATAAACAATACACAACCAGGGTCTACATTAAAGCAACCCAACTGCATATTCAAGTCGCATGAAGAAAACCGTGTCTTTGTATGTGTAATTAAATCAATAACTACTAGTGAAGAACTATTTATTGATTACAATTTGAACCCTGTAGATACAAATAATGTTAATATGGTTGTGGTACAACAAACAATTTATAAGTCCTTTTATTAATTATTTTAACGTCTATAGGAATTTTTGTTAGCATATAATTGAAATTATCTACTTAATTTCATGTTTCCTTATGTAACTTTTAGTATGTTTTTTATGCAGGGTTCTCTAGGGGCACCTCCATTTCCATAGATGTTTGTCGACCTGAGTCAAGGCAGCAGGTATACATCGATATTGCCAATGTAATATTAAATTTTAGGACGGGCATACAGATACGTTGTTATGTATTTTCATTAGTATATTAGGTTCGTTTATATAATATTATCGATTTTCCATGCAGAGTGTTGATCAGGAAAGCCAACCGGCTATTGATCAGCCGACTACAGCATCATGGAAACAGCCAAACATGAATGTAATTCTCCATTTCAAATACTTTAAAATCGTAAACATGTCTATCATGACGCATTATGTTTATTTTTTTATGTATTATTTTGTTTTTATGGTTGCGTTCATGATGGTAATGTTCTCTACCTTTTTTGCATATTAACTGGGGAAACTGCCCAGCTGTTGATCAGATGACTGGAGACTCGAGGCAACCATTTAACCTAAATGTAATTCCACATTCTAAATACTTAAAAAATGTACACATGTAAAACATGTAGCATAGTGTTTATTTTTGTTTTTGTTCTGTGTTTGTTAGCTTATACATATTGCGTTCACTGTGATAATGTTCTCTACCTTTTTTGGAGGTGGTTGATCGAGGTAAATCCCCATCTGTTGACTAGACCACGTCCTCAGCTAAGCATCAGGTACTCCTAGATGTAATCCCTAATATAATAATTTGCGCAAACTATATTTTCAAATACTAAGCAATTTTTTATATATTTCAATTGCAGACAGGTGATTCCGTTTATGAAACGACGTCTCAAAAATCTTTACAGAATCAGGTCTCTCAGTTGATGACAGACAGTGAAATTAGAGAGTGTGCAGACCTGTTGAGCGTGCTACAAAGGACAAGGGAAAAAAAAATGAGGAACTGGTTCATCTAACATTGGCAGTTCCACTAACAGAAGGGATCGAACAAAGGCTTCAATTATTGTTACAGCAATGTAAACAACTGGAAGTAAGTTATCGAATAAAAATGAAAATTCATTTATAAAAACTTTATAATATTTGATTTTATATGCTATTGAACTTATAATACAATGGGTTTAATTTACAGCGTGCTATGGAGATTATCAGTGGTGGTCAAGGAAATGTTAGTCCCAATGACCAAACCACTCCATGTACACCACATACTGCTCCCATATTTTCCACTAAACAATTGGCAACATGCTCTGCAACACCGCCGAGGGCAGCGAAGGGTGAAGCCGATGGTGCCCCACCCACAACAGATGTTGTAGAAGAAGGGGTGGATGCAGGGCTAGATAGAGATGTGGAAGCATTTCCTAGATCTTCTTATGTGACTAGCACTGGTTCAATAAAGTGTACTTTTTTGGTGAATGAAGAACTAGTTCCAATAAATATAGAGAGGATTCTAGGTCATTATAGATTGTTCAATGTACTTTTTATAATTTGTGTCTAATATATCGATAATATTTTCTAATGTTCACTAATGATGGCAATAATGTTTTGTAGGAAATGATATATTTTATAAACATCTATATGATTTGGCCTTGGAGATATTTGGGCCCACCATCCGCACAATGTGGAACAAGCAGCCAAAAGCTTTAAAGGATGATCTGACTAATCGCTTGGTTAGTCTGTTCAGAAAAGATACCTTTGATACATCAAAGGTACTACAGAAGGCTGGAAAACATCTAAATATTGGCTGAGACCAATATAGGGTTCACCTAGAAAATAACCATAGGTATGAGTGCCCTCCAATGATTCCATCTATGGAGTGAAAAGCCTTGGTGGAAGATGGAAAAGAGAAGGGCCTTAGAAAATTAGGAAACATACCACCAGGTGGAACAGGGAGGTATGCAATTCATTCCAAAATGTAGTGGTAATCCTTATTATTACTAGTTTTTATATCAATTTTGGTACATAGACTAATTTATTTAAAAACTTAATTAGGATCTTGGACACATCTAAGGCCACAAAGGCAAGAATTGAAAAAATTGGCCAACACAAGCTTGGGCCTGGTGGTTACTCCTACTTGGAAACCCGATATGTAAGTATCGCAAAACCCGAATCCGCATCCAAATATCATACAGATTATTATTTTTCTTTTGTTCTGACAAAAGGCTTTAAAATTAATAACATCATGCAAATATGAAGGCCGGCTGGTTCAAAGAATTGCCCACTGCGGATTACATGAAGCTTGGCTTCGAACATGGCTTTGACGCCATTGTTGAATGCCGAAGAAGATTGTTTGTGAATACTGCATGATCTTCTACTGATCCATCTGGTGCCTAGGTATGTGAAAACTATATAGTTTAATGATAATTTATTAATGCTCATGCAATTTGTTCTTTATAAATAAACTAACGTAAATTATTTATTCCTTTTTGTGCAGGAAAGTAACGATCCCGTTCATGTCGAGGATGAAGTACATGACCAACCAAACGAAGATCATGCTTCTCATCCTGGAAATGAATTTATTAATGTGCTACTGTTTTTTATAGACCATTGCAAATGATGAACATTAATTCTAATTCTACACAATTCAACTACAGAGCATGTAGCTGCAGATCATAACATGGAACAGGTTGGGCCAGTACGAGATAATGTTGAACATGTTGATGTGCACATGGCAGGTAAAAACACACATTCGTAATGTTTTTTTAATGAATTACTCGTATTTATCAAAATATAAATATATTCATGAAATATTTTGACATTATTGCAGAAATTCATCGCCCCTCACCTGAAGTTCAACCTTTTGAGTAGACTAGTAGGGATACCGATGATCAGATTCCCGAAGATGTGACTCTAACTAAATATTTAAAGAGAAGAAAAGTAAAAAGGAAGTGACTAAACAAATTTTCAGTAATTCTTATTTATAAAAAAAAATTAATGTTTTTTCCTCTGTTTTATGAATGAATGCTTTACTGAATTGTTTACTGATATTTTTTTTCTGCCATTGACTAAATTAATGTTTTAATGAATGAGTTAATGAATGGTTTTTTCAGCTGTTGAATGATTGAATGGTTTAATGAATGTTATAAAGAATTATTTAATGAAAGTATTTTTCAACTGTTGAATGAAATAATTTGTATTGTAGATGCATTGTTATTTGCATTGTGAAATAGTGAAACAAATTGTTATTTGCAAGTATAGGCATTGGGTTTGGGGAGTTGAGAGTGATGTGAGGCGAGGGGAGGGGCCATAAGAGCTTCCACCTTCACGTGGTTGGTCCTGTTTAGTAGAGAATATTAAATTATTCTCGAAATAGAAGCATTAGAGGAAATTTCAACTCAAAATGGGCCTTTTAACTTTTATTCAAATTCCATGTCATCATGTGTTAGCCAATGAAATTGCTTTAAATTTGAAATACCGTATAGGTCTTAAAAACTTTTTTAATATAAATTTGGGGATAGGTATCATAAAAAAACTACTTTTTTGTTTGTATTTTTGACATATCTCCCTGTGTTTTTACTCAAATTTTGATCGGGAAAGCTCGTTGGATGCGACATCATCATTCCGTTTTTTCAGGTATTTCTTATTTTTGGGGTAGCGAGGCCGATCAAAAGTATGCCGAGTG
Source organism: Pseudotsuga menziesii (assembly GCA_001517045.1). Taxonomy (NCBI): domain Eukaryota; kingdom Viridiplantae; phylum Streptophyta; class Pinopsida; order Pinales; family Pinaceae; genus Pseudotsuga; species Pseudotsuga menziesii. The sequence continues at coordinate 1,944,692 of LPNX010528259.1, forward strand.
GGTACTTGTTGGATGCGGAATTTAATTCTGCATCCAATGAGCTCTCCCGATCAAAATTTGAGTAAAAACATAGGGAGATATGTCAAAAATACAAACAAAAAAGTAGTTTTTTTCTTTTCTTCCTCCAAAATTAATAAA
>LPNX010528259.1:1944932-1978379 GCA_001517045.1 Pseudotsuga menziesii
AGATATAGATTGTTTGAATACTTGGTCAATTGTAGCAGGATGCATTTATTTTCGCAACACACTCATGTCTTCATTTTATGTTTTCAAGATGCTTTTGAACAAATAATGGCTTGTTTCTACATCATAAGTCCACATTCAATGTTTTCAAGATGCTTTTGAATAAAGAATGGCTTGTCTCTACATCATAATTCCACATTCAATAGCCTTTGCAGCAAGAGTTTTTATATACCAAAAAACTGACATTCATTCTTTACTTGTTTATGGATTTTGCAATCCTGCAGATGCAAGATGTGGACAATGGTACATTGTTAGAGTGGACTCTTCAAAGGTTACCTTGGAAAATAGGGCAGATCTTCTTCAATGAGCTGAAGTTCGTGTGTGTGATTTTGATATAGAGACAACCAAGCTTCCTTTCAAGTTCCCTAATGCCGAATATGACATGATAATGGTGATTTCACACATGGTGGATGGGCAAGGCTATCTTATTAAAAATTGAGAGGTAAAAACACTTGGCATTGTTTTATGCCTATTGGAGGAGCAAGTCGGTATGCCGACTTGAACAATAGTCAACTTAGTCGATCGGCCGACTAAGTCAGTCAGCCGACTAACTAGAGATTAGGTCATCCACCTAAAGGTCATGTCGGTTCACCAAACCGACAGGTAGTTATTTTGTAACTATTTTGTAATCATATATATTAGGCTGTTGAGCTAGATGAGAACTCGGTTCAGTTATCTATATTGTATGGACCCTCTTATGCTAATATAATCTATTATTCTATGTATCTATTCTTGTCTCTTATCTCTGTTATGTATGTATGTTTTAGTATGTATTATTGGTAACCTTATGTGATCTGTAAGATTAAAACATTGGTTCCATTGCCGGTAGTACATGTCTGAGATGTATGCAAGAAGATGATATCAGAACCAGAGATGAAGGACTGGTAGGAGCATAAAGTAGCAAACTATTTGCAGAATTACGCATGAAGAAATAGATTGACGACCGCACAAGCAAAAGAAAGATTCTTTACAGAGACGCATGAGAAGTTTGTAGAATCCGTGCCCCAACTTCTGAAGAAACTCCTGGATGAAAAAGCCAGAAGGGACTAAATATCAACAGTTACCAGGAAAACTAATTCACGGGGGAAGAACAATCTTGTCGGAGTGGTTCGAAAAGATTGCTGATGAATTCTATGAAGAGAAAGCAGTAGAAGATAGAACTTTGGTAGAAACCATCAAGAAGAAATTCTACACAGAACTCACCGAGCAATTCTTGTGTTCCTTACTGACCTTTCTATTTAAATTCCTGATCGAGAAGGGAGTAGGTCATATTTTCAAACCTCGTCCATCACTTTGCAGACCACCATTAAACCCTAACTGGGCGAAAAAGAAAAAGAGGTGGGAAAAATTCATTGCAAAAAGGGAGTGGGAATACTTCCTAAGCAAGTAGACAGAACTATCCGGGATTTATAAAGCATTGAGGAGGCTATGGGGGGGTAGCTGGTCATATGTTGGGATAAAGTGCAGTGGATTCTAGTCAACTGAAGGAAGTACCAATCACTAGTAATGAGAAAGTCAACCTAAAAAGGAAATCGAGAAGACAGTGTCACACAAAGGTATGATGGACTTCCAGAATATAGAAAGGGAGAGGAGGCTACAAAGTAAGGAAGAAAGAAGAGAAAGAGCCTTAGTGCTGCAGAGAGGAATGAGTACTAAGGTGACCGACCAGGAAAGAAATTCGTCGGAGTCGAGTCATGACTGACAAGAAGAAGGCGTGGAAGAAGAGGCGTCCCCTATGGAAGAATAACTATGGATAGAGCAGTGAGAAGCTCTCCAATTAGAAGTTCCCCGAGAAGTAAAACCTCCAACAAATCCACGTACCCGGATTCAAGCTATTGTCGAAGAGGACCTCAGACTAGGAGCTGGTGACTTTGCTATCTGGAGCCGACTAGGTGATGAGACATACATTGGTAGACATCTCATTATCCATCGACCAGAAGAAGGAAATTGGGTTACACTTCAAGTGGTACCCTCCAACCAAAGTATCCACTTACTTTTACCGACACATGAAGGAGCACCCCCCATGCCAAATACAGCTTTGGAAGACACAGAACATTCAGAACTGCAAACAAATAATTGCAGTTGGACATCGACAAATGAAGTCGACACTAACCGACTGCTGGTCAAAGAGGAAACGAAAAAAACAACCGATGGGAATGAAAGTTCTGTCGACGATAGTTCTGCAGAGAGGAATAAGCAAATAACCTCACCACCCCCACCACCGCAACCTCCTGAAAGTAGTGACAATGATTCTGACATGGATCACGAGTCAACACACATTCCTCTATATGAGGGGGATGAGGACCCCAAATGACACTGGTTCGTCTGTGAGTCAACTTGGGAGGCTAACCAAGTTACAAATGAAGACAGGCAGATGGTGCAGTTTGCTGGTGCCTTGAGGAAAAGGGCATTAACTTGGTACATGACCTTTTCTTAGAGAACACCCCGAGAAACCAAAGTCAATATCAAAGCGCAATTTCTATCATTTTTCAAAAATCCAGATGCAAAACATCTGGAAGAAAAGAAACTAAAAACGACATCACAAAAGCCAGGAGAAACTATCCGCAATTACGATAAACGATGGAAAGACCTTCTTAGCCAATTGGACTATGTTATTGATGAAAAATTATTAATCCAATGGTTTCTTGCAGGTTTATCACAAAAAATTTGTCGACACATAAGTCTAGAGACATTCAAGACTTACAAAGACGCGCTTACAAAATCTCTCCAAGTAGAAATGGATGAGGACATACTAGCATACTCCACCAATAACAGACTAGAAGAACAGCTTGAGAACATACAGAAGTAATTAAAATAATTAAACCTCAAAAATCAAGATATCTGGTGCACGAAGTGCTCGATGGCCAAAAATTCCAAAGACAACTGTCCCCAGGACATCAGCCGACAGGACATTCTATTAGTGCAGACTAAATGTTTTTGCGACATTTGCCAAGAGCATGGAGACCACTCGACAAAATATTGTTCGTTCAACATGAAGAACAGTAAGGCATCTTGGTGTGCAATCTGTGAAACTAAAAATCATAACACGGTTGACTGCCATCGGAATCTCAAGAATCGACAGAATTATCATGTAGTCTATCAGACCAACGCATTTGCACAAAGTGATGAGCAAAACCACACACCAAACGATCATAACAATCAAATATATGAAGGTCGAAGATATGAGCACTGGTATGACAATCGACCTGGAGGCTATGGAGGTCAAGGTCGATTCTCTGGGAATCGAGACAACCGACCACGTCGATCCATCCAGTGTTTTACATGTTATAAGGAGGGACATCGGCATGCAGACTGTCCATACAAGGACAGAACTGGCCTCAAATTTTGTACTCATTGCGGAGTAGGGGATCACTCATTAGAGGATTGCCCTACCATGCTGGAAAAAATAAATAAAAATAAAAATGTTAATGTCTTGTCATGTGTGCAAAAAAATGATGTAATAAATACAAAGAATTTGCATATCGTAACCCGACAAGGGACAAAAACAGGAAACGATAACCCATGAATCAGCAAAATAAAAGAAAAGAATGTCTGCCCTGATCCAGTTAAAGAAAAACAAATATATAAAGAGGCAACAAACATATTTAAAGAATTTTCCCAACAAGAAGAAGCAAATGACAATCGACATAACACAATAAACGAACTAATACAGCTCGTACAGAAAGATAACTCAGTATCTCAATTCATCGACTTGCTATATGAAATCAAACATAACAACACCGAAAAACAAAAAAGAATATCTACAGTTTAAATCAAAAAGATAAAAGTGATGCCGACCCACTTGTCGACCTAGTGATTGAAGGATACCACGTCCGAAAATTCGTGCTCGACTTTGGATCACAAGTAAACATCATGACTCATGACACTTGGGAACAACTGGGCAGACCTCAACTGTATGAGTCAGGTATATACCTAAAACTAGCCGACTAGTGCATAATTGAACCTATTGGAGTCTGGAAAAATGTCGATACAACGATAAAAGGAATCTCGACCAAGGTCGACTTCGAAATGATTGACCCTAAGGAAGGATCTGGCTCCTTCCAGCTTTAGTAGGTTGACCTTGGGAAAGAAAGATGAAAGCGTTGATATCCCTAGATAAAGAGAGAATAAAATTAAAAGGAAATGGACAAAAGGTCATTGTACCTATTCATCCATCCCAAGGAGAACCTTGGACAGAACCTATCGATGAAGAATTTGATATCCGACAACTTTATCAGATACAAAATAATGCAGATTATACAGAACCTAATATCTATGAGAACTTCATTTAGGTAACCAAGACTCAATCGGTTATAATTCAGATGCAGAATTATATGATTGGGAAGTCGAGAACTACGAAACACAAACAAGAGGGTGTTGGACTATCCAAAAAGTACAGAAAAATCCCACCCAACAGTGCTTCATAGTGCCCATTGTCCCAAAAATATTTGAGAAAAAAATTAGGGAATACCCTACTTTAAAACCTACAAATGTAAATAATACACAAATACCAAGATACAAGAAAAGAGAATCACCAGTCATGCACATAGAACAAGTGTCCAAAAATATTGGTGAACATGGTCGACTACAAAGTTTAGTAGAAACTTTTACAGGACAAGCTACTAGATGGTGGGATACCCATAAAACAAGACTGCAGGCCTCGACATCAGCTTCAACTTACTTTGTCAAAAGGTTTGGAGGAAAGAAGCTAACCCAACAGGCTCAGATACCCATATTCACTCAAGGACAGAATCCAGAAGATCATATTAAGACATGTGAAAAAGAATGGAGAAGACTTGGATACAAGGATGAACGAGCATGGCCACACCTGTTTCCATTAACCCTCTTCGACTTACCAAAAAAATGGTATACAATGGAAGAAGCTAGGGGTGAAACATTCCTATGGCCTGAACTCGGAGAAAATTTTATCAAATATTTCAACTTTATACCACAAAATGAGAATTTGGTCGAAACATCAAAGCAGATTCAAGAATTTATACAGCCGACAAAAAACAAACCCGTACCAGAACAGCTTTTAGTAAGCCCACTCGACTTGTGCAAAAGTGCTATGTCGGAAGCTGTGAAAGAAAAGTTCTATAGAGACAGAGACCTCCAGGATTACATAGAAAAATTGCCTAAGATATTCGCCAAGGTGCAGAATCTCTCCACAAAATCACCTCTCTTCGAAGTCGGTGGATACCAACCTGGACACGAACTCCATAGGCCAAGAACATTTGAAACTATCACTTCGACCTTCGAGATAAATCCCGACAAGGAAGCTGAATTTTCTGCACATCGGACCTCGACTATCACTCTGACTATACCAGAGCCCCACCTACCAGCCTCTGAACCAACCGAAGGTGAGGAAGAAGAAAATTTTGAGGACATAAACAGAGAAATCAACCAACTATTCTCCAACTTCGACTCGCCCCCTCAGACTGACAATCCACCACTCGACCACATTTTCTCCAACCCAATCACACCTGACCATTCACCAACCCCATCACCACCACCACCACCACCACCCTGACTCAGAACCCCTAATCCAACCAGCTGCACCAGAACCAACCCCACCACAACCATCAGTACCAACCGCATCCACTTCTGGACCACCTGCATTCAAACAACTAGAGGCAACAGTCATCCCACTGCCCCAAACAGAAATACCATCAACCACTGCTGCACAGCAAATAGAAAATCTCGACTCGACTTTTGCAGGTACACAGATGTCGAAACAAGCCGAAGCAGAGAAGCACAAAAAGAAGAAAAAGAAGAAGGACCATCATGGACAGCCAGCAATGGTCCACATCAATCTAGTTGGGTCGACCACTGCAGTTGATGCAACCAAACTAAGAGATCCAGAGCTAGAACAACTACTAGAAGTGCTAGAAGTCGAAGCAAAGACAAGGAACCAACACAGACGTAAGGAATTAGACAACAAGGAAAAAGAACAAGTTAAGTTCCTTAACAAGTGCAGGGACCTGGTCCAATCTGTGATACCAGGGCCGATAGAGGTCGACACCAACAAACTACTAGAAAGAGCTTATTAGCTATTTGAAAGCGTGGTGTCGGCGCTCCAAGCACAGATTCAGGAAACCAAAGAAGAGCAGAAAGAAGAAACCATCCGACTACTGATGGAGTAGTACATAGCCTTTTCTAAAGCCTACAAAGTGTTGCAAGATCACTTGGAGGAGTCTGTAATCACCGAAGAAGTACTGAGATACTAGCCTACTTACTACGGACAAGTCTATCAGCACGCTAGATAGACCCGACAAGGGATCCAAGCGCTTGAGAAGAGGAAAATCACTGACAAAGCACTCAGAAGCACAATTGAGGAACAAATAGTGCTTGAGATAGCTAAACTCCAGAATCTTGAGCGAGAAGCACATCAGTGGGTGCATCAGGCCATTCCCAACTTGGAAAAAGTATACATCATCTACCCACAGATGAAACAACTCAGAGAGATAGTAGAAGAAAAGGACCAGTTTATGTGTCCCAACATGGAGAGAATAGCTAAAATCTCCATTCCAAATAAAATGTCGATTTTATCAAGTTTGACTACACTCACCATCGACATACAGAAAATATTGCAGAGTTGGACAGATTTCCAACATCACCTAGCAGTAACAGCTCTAGCAATTGTCGAAGTCTGCGTACAAAAAAGACCGACCATCAGACTTCACAGCCCATAAACATCAAGCACAAAATAATGACTACTTAGAAATTTTTGTACCTCCCTATTTCTTCGGGACAAAGAAACATTTTTTTAGTGGGGAAGATGTTGGAGGAGCAAGTCGGTATGCCGACTTAAACGATAGTCGACTTAGTCGATCGTCCAACTAAGTCGATCAGCCGACTAACTAGATATTATGTTGGCCACCTAAAATTCATGTCGGTTCACCGAACCGATAGGTAGTTATTTTGTAACTGTTTTGTAATCATATATTAGGCTGTTGAGCCAGATGAGAACTTGGTTCAGTTCTCTGTATTATATGGACCCTCTTATGCTAATACAATATGTTATTCTATCTTCCTATTCTTGTCTCTTGTCTCTATTATGTATGTATGTTTTAGTATGTATTATTGGTAACCTTATGTGATCTGTAAGATTACAACAATGCCCATTGGTCAGCCTATCCTTTGTTTTGGGATTTCTTTCAGCTATGTTTTGGGATTTTTATTATTTGCATATTGATGTTACATTGCTTGTTATGAACATCATTTCTCTTCTTTAGTTTTCCAATTCCTTTTCGTTTGTTTCCTGAGTGTGTAGGGGTGGGGCATTGAAGACTTGGAGTACACTCCAAAACCAGAATTTGAAGGAAATTTCAAAGTAGCAAATGTGCCAAATGAGGTATATATGCCATTTATTGTTTACCCTAAGACTATAATTTTGAAAACAAGTATTGATCCCCTAGAAATTTGCTTTGTTTTCCAGACAGAGCTTCTTAGGCAGTGGTTCAATCACATGCAAGAATTTAAGCCTGGGATTTATGTCACGTATAATGGAGATTTCTTTAATTGACCTTTCATCAAACAACAGCTAAGCACCATGGAATGAAAATGAGTGATGTATGTTAATTTTTTTATCTAATATACTAGCATCTTATGCTTGTTGACTGTTGCTGGATTTTTGTTCAATTCTATGTTTAATTGGAAAAGGAGTTTATTATTTAGTGTATTACAATGAATGTATTGATCCACAGAGTGGACATCTCAGGGCCCCAATGTATACTTTGTTCTTGAATCCTTTAGAAATTTTTCTCTGCCTCTTAAAATTCCTGCATTGTTTTGCAACTAAGGATAGGTTTTTGACCATCATTTTAAGAGGCAGAGAAAAATTTCTAAAGGATTCAAGAACAAAGACCCCTCTATTATCTAGCCACTTCATTTAGCAAGAACAATCTGTGCTTACCTTGGTTGTTTGGAATTTGCAAGAGTGAAGTTAAATATCTACTGTACATTATTAATAATGATTTAAGGTAACATACTATGTTGTTTCTTTGTCTCTTTGCTATATGAATTGGTTATGTATTTGTAGGATTCAATCTTATTCTATATCCCTTCCTTGAGCAAAGCTAGACTATTCTAAAAGCATTGAATGCCTCTTGGTCAGCAAGTTTATTTCTATTATTTTTTATCTTAGTTGTTTCCTTTGGTCCCCTCTATTTAGAGACTCTATAGGTTCAGTGTCCTCCATCATCACTTATTAAGATTAGGGATGTAAAGCACTCTTTGCATGAGAGCTCTTTCTTATACAAGGAGAAACTTATGCAGATACTTATACAATTAGCACAATGCATATGAAGGATAAACACAATTATTTTGACCCATTTCATCTTAATCATGTTATAAAATACCACCCTTTAGAACTTTAGTCAACTCAAAATGGAGGTCAGGGGCACAGACAGTGTATGGGGATTGCTTCATTCCACTTTCCAACAAATAGTCTCACCCAGAGAAGCACTGCATTGTGTTCAACTAGGAAAACTTGATTGCAAGATACCTTTCTCCGACTCTCTCGAAAGCCAAGTCACATTGGCCATTTCTAAGTGGGTAAGTTGGGCTTCTCTTGGATTAACCTGGTCCTTCTTCTGCTTCTAAGAGCTCCAGCAAAATATTCTATGTATGGAACTTGGTTTATATAAAATGTTCACATAAAGACTTACTTGCTATGAACCAAGAGAATTTCTTACTATCCAACCTCATGGGGCAAATTGTAGAATCCAACAAACCAATCTCATGGGGAAAGTTCATTGGGGGACTATCAGCAATGTAAACAGCTATGATAGACAAGGAAACTAGGCACTAACAGCACCTGAACATGTGGGTATGGGATTACATGACCTTTGTACATGAAACCATGTGGCCGTAAGTGAAATATTTGGAATTTTTATTTTTTAAATCCATCAACTAGCGTCGCTTTTTCGACGTTATTCCGACACTCCGATCAGCCCATCTGACGGTCGTGCCATGACTCCGATGCTTCCTCCCATCAGATGACCGATGGTTTAAGTGTTGGACTATGTCGGAAGGCTGACTCTTCTAGTGTCAGAGTGCGTCAGATTACCGACACTGTCTAAATTAAAAGACTAATGACACCGCCATTTCTCAGACACTTTTGTCCGTCAAAAGGACGATGCTTCAAGGGTCGGAGGACATAGGAGTTCCGACGGTTTATGTGATTTTGGTTGGAACTTCGGAAGGAATAACGGTCAAATATGCGACACAATGGTCCGTCAGATCTTTGACCCCTATTAGTCGACGGTCGAAGATCCGACATTACGCCACCGACGCCAAAAAAAAAGTGTATGTGTCGAAAATGAGACAGAGAAGTGTCGGATTTCAGACATGCAAGGTGTCAAATTTTGGGTTGAAATTATGTAGTGTTATTGCAACTGAATAGTCATTGCAAATGTGGAATGATAGGAATATAACGAAGAACCTTGTGAGGCACCTTTTTTGTTACTTGATCTGTTCGATATCTACTTATATGACATTTTGGAAATTCTGTTGCAAATTCATGGTGATTATAATATATAACATGGTCATCGGGGCATGCATGAATTGCCTCATAATGCATTCCAAACTCTTTCATGATGCAAGATAAATCTCTATATGTGCGAGGTAAAATATTTTATGGTGGTAACAAAAATTCAGCTATCAAGCTACATCAAATAAAAATAAAAATAGATTTAATATAATATATAAATAATATTAACGAAACACACTTCATCCATATTAATATGAATTATGAATTAACAATACAATTATTAGAGGAATAAAGATAAACTTTATCATGATCGTATATATGTGATGGATTATTTTACATACCTTAACATCCGTGTGATTGATATGTTTGAAATACCATTCCTAACCTTTAAGTTCATTATCAACAATATAGAAGAGAGAATATTTGTTTTGGAGCCGTCATAAAGGGGCTCATATGCCTTCTCAAGAAGAGGTATATCGTGAACATCATCAAAGTCATCAATATTTTCATTATCATCACGATCGTCATTATCCATTCTAACATTAAATGAATCATGTATCAATGTATTTGTACCATCATCTTCAACTATGTTATTAGTGTGATCATCTTCTTCAATATGATCATTCACTTGTTCTCCATTAAGCATAGATCCATGTTCCTCCAGTACTTGTTCTGAAAGCACTTCCTCTGGACAATATGTAGTAGGATGGCTTTACTTTCTAATTACATGAATACACCAATAGATATAAGTTAATATAGGAAATATTAAAATAATACATACATTTACCAAAGAAAAAATATAAAAACTTTATAATGCTAAAATTACAAATGGACGATATTCATTCCCCCACTCAGCATGTCCATGTTCCCTACAATGCTTTGTGGTTGTTGTGATCAATAGTCTTCTCCTCTTAAAGCCCTTGCATTGACTACATGGACAATAACATTTTTCGTCACCCCTTCTTTTCATTGCATCCCACAGTCTAGCAAGCAATAGTCGATTTTGTTCGTTTGGATAAGGAATATTGTTATTTTCCATTTTGTTACAAACTTCGTGAATGAATACTATCAACAATATTAAAAAATCAAGGTCCACATATCACTATTTTTGCAAACGGTGATTTGTCGAACAATAAAAAAAAATTCTGCAAACCGTCTGTCGAAGAATAAAATGATGTCCGCAAACAATCCGTCGAAAAATAAAATAATTCCCCAAAGTGTCCATTGAAGAATAAAAAATTCCTCAAACCATCCTTCGAGGAATAAATAATTTATGCAAACCGTCCATCGCTTCTATAGCAAACATGTCAGAATGTTTCTGTAATTTATATATTTTCAAATTTAACTGTTGTTGAATCTTCGACGATATTAACCTAGTTACCATTGCAAAAAAACCTTGACACTATTGCAAAAAATAGGTTAAATTCGTCGAATCTTCGATGATTAAGTGTCACAAATACGACGACACTGGTGTTTCAAATTCAACGACAGTATGGTCACAAATCTAACAAATCTTGAAGACGACAAAATAGATCTGACAAAACAATACTTTTCATCATTGTAATCGAACGAAAAAAGTACTTTTCGTCGGATGTCGTCGGATTGTGTCGTCATATTTTGGGTTCAAATCCTGTTGTGCAAGGTGAGTTGGAAAGTCAATAAGAGTTATGGTATATGAGGAAATAATATTTTTGATGTTCTGTCTGATTTCTGAGTCACATATGCCAAAAATATTTTATTGAGAGTTGTGAAATCTCAAGTAGCAGAACAAAGTAATGGAGAAAAATTTAAAAATGAATTAAATATTTAATCATGCATGCATAAATATAAGTAATATATATAAAGAAAGCAAATGAAACACATGTAAAAAATCCACAATGGTGAAAGAAGGAAAGGATGATGGATCCCTCTTTTACTTTTAGATGGGATTTTAGCAACTTAACCTTATTGTGAATATTGATATTGTGGGGAATCGTAACCATGAGGGTCGTATTTATAGGAAATAGGGTGCAAGATTCTTAGATTTGGTTCCATTGTGAATTATTCTTTTTGCATGAGTAACTTAGTGGGAATGTTAGGCATTGGAAGACCAAATCAACAACTATTTTTCGCAATAATGACTAGGGAATGTCCACTTTAATCCACTACTTATTTTGGAAAATTTGTTGCAATGACGAATAACCAAATTTTAATTTTAGGACCAAGTTGTTTTTTTCAAGGGAAAAAGTGAAACATGATTGTTAAATTTTAAGAAAAAAACACGATTGACAAGGTCAAATTTTTACTTTTATTTCATTTTTTGTCAAATTACTAAGATCATATGAATATGGATGAGATGGAAATGGGGACAATACTACCAGTGATGATGTATAATGGTTATTTAACTCATGACAAGGTAGGTGATAAAAGTTAGGCTATTGACAATTTCCCCTTGATGTGTGAGGTTATAAGGATCTCATCATATGATTGAAATATGTCATGTGTTTTTTTTTCTTTCTATTCATATGGAACCACAAGCACTCGGATGAGAAACAAGTGAAAATGATTTATCTCCCCCATTGGGGATATAGAGGCCCTACCTACAGAAAAAAGAAATCAAAGAGCTGAGGTGCATATAATTGAGGAGGGAATCCCTAATCTCATATCAATGTTTTAATTCATTCTAGGATCAATACCAATAAGGGTCTCATCAATATACATGAGAAACAATTGAATACAATACGTCATGGGGGTTAATGAGGGATCCAATCCAAGTATATAAATATGGTCTTACCATAGCTGATTTGAAGCATTTGCATAGGAACAATGGCATCCCAATGGGATGGAAAATTACAGTAACTTAGGCCGTATTGAAACTAGATGGATCCAAGGTCTTGAAGGAGTGATAGTGTGAGACAACTCCTCATAGTTGACTCAAACTGCTATAGGAAAATACGTCTAGGGAACTTCAATTGAAATTGTATCACTATCACCAACTCAACTTAGACACCACAAGAATATAAGAGCTAAAGGACTTCAATAATATACTCAAGAATTGGAGGGATTCATGAGTGCCAAATGTCTTTGACCAAACTAGGATAAACTTAACGACACACTATATAATTCTTAATGTGAGATAATGAGATAATTTCAAGCATGTGAGAACAGAACCAATCCCAGGGGAAATAAGGCTTTCCCTCAGTTGGTCCAAGGTAACCATTCAACGATGTTTATGGGGGAAGGTATTAAATGCCTCTAGGTCTATCTTCTAGAATAAGTAGATCTGCTTATATATTCTCAAGAATAAATCTTTTGAAATGTGGTTTACAAACCTTCTTTCGAAGCATTATTATTGATGGAAATACAACATATAAATCTTAATTTATATAATATAGATACAGAGCCAAAGAATACAACAATGATATTATGTTAAGTGGATTTCCTAATTCCTTCCCAAGAGGGCCCCAAATTTAAAGGTCTCCATATTTTTCCACTGATAAATTATTTCACTTACAATGATCTTACAATACAATGAACCCATTGATGTTATGACACAAAGGAGTCCCTATAGAATAAGGATCTCCATATGTATATGGATTTCTAAAAGGGCTTGTAGGAACTTGCTACCCCATCACCCAAAACATAGAATACATATGTACAACAAATGGTGGAGCTATATTTTGTGAAGCATAAAAGGGTCATTTCCTAGTTGCATCATTGGAGAATCCCCCAAGGGATTTGGTACCAATTGACCCATATTGTTTCTAGATATTTTCCTTTCCATCACATATTCATATAAGTTATCTAATGTACTCTTTTCAAGGACACCAACCGTTGCAACCAATAAAATTCCAATTTGAATTGTTAATGGCATACATCAAATGTAAAAGACTTGTTTTGATACAAAAGATAAGTAGCCAAAGTGACCCTGCAATATATTCTATGACTCCCAAATATGTTTCTAAAGTCAAGAAAACAAGTATGGTTTTGGACAAGCATGTCACATGTTATGCTTGAAAGTTAACCATCTATTAAATTACAACCAAATAAACTATATATCAAGATGGTCTATATAGAAAGATGGAATTATCAATTTACTTTCTACTTGCACACTAGAATTAGAGATTGAAGTGGTGACAAGATCTAGTTCCCAACCATTGGATTCATTTTGAATATCTCCAGCAATATTGTTTAAGGTTCCATTTGAAGAATTATCTACAATTTAATGCGGAATGAGAAATTCCAGCGAAGACAACTATAAACCTAAATAACTTTGTGTGGTCAATATCCACCAATTTAAAACATCTTACATATAATAGGAACAATAGCAAGGGAAAGAGTATTATTTTCTTTTAGCAAGGAAGGATCAGGGCTAATGTCATTAAATCCATAACATCATATAAACATTCAAAAAGGTCATTTCAAAGTTGATTAACCAATGCTCAAAACTTCCAATCACTTCACAAGCCACACCATCACATTTGACATAAACCACTAGAATCAACATCTTTCTAAATAAAATTTTGCAGCCAATGTTGTATTCCTATATTATGTAGAAAATTTTCCAATATAATGAGAGAAACAATACAAAACCTTACCAAAAGATTAGCTGACACGGTTAGCGCAATTTGTACAAGTGCAATATTCAAATAGAGAGTAATTCAAGCATCTAATTCTGGTTCCTGCCATGACAAAATTGTTTATCTTGATATACCTTAATGTGAATTACCCAAATGTCTAAAGAGACATGCCAACATATTTAATGATGGGTTAAATTTACAGGTACATTAGTTGGTGAAAGAACTGTCATAAACATTAGAGGAAATTTGGGGTCTAAAATGGGCCTTATAAGAAAACCTGCCAAAATAAGTTTTTGTGAGTTGGAATTCAAGAACCAATAGAATTTCAATAAAATAAGTCAACCATAATGGTTGAATTGACATATTTGTCATTAAAAAAAACTACTTTTTTTGTTCGTATTTTCGACATATCTCATTGTGTTTCGAGTACCCACACTTCATACTTTTGATGGACCCCGCTACCCCAAAAACAAGAAATTTGCACACTTATAAAAGGCCAATCATAATGATACTTATGCACAAAAAGATCGATGTCATTCATGTGCATGTCCTGCGCCTTCCTTTCCTCTCAATATCGGGTGGCATGCCATGGATTGTCAAGCTCAGCATGGCTTGTTGGATATGGGGAGGCATCTGTGAATCGCCAGGTTCCTTGATGGTTTTCTGTGTCTGTCATTTGTTTTGGTTTGGTCCTATTTTTTGGTGGAATGAATCATATGGCTATGTCATGTACTTGGTTAGGTCTAAGTTTAGTAGGGTCTTTCAATGTAGGAGATGATAGTTAATGGTTTATAGAAAATAGTGGGATAAAGAATGTGATCTCCCTATTTTATCCTTTAGGGGAGGGGCATTTTTTGTTTTGAAAATTGTTCGAGGGGCATGTTCTATCTATTTAAGATGCTATGGTAGGATGGAAGTTTGGCATGACATATATTGGTTGTAACCTTGTTTTGATGATCTAATGTATAGTTGACTTACGTTATATTGAAAAGGAAACTGAAATGATAAATAAGAGAAATTAATAGAGAATCTCTACAAGTAGTAGAAACATTCCAGAAATAGTTATATCTCATAAAATTCTAAAACACTAAAGATAAAAAGGAAAAATACCCAGGTCTTTGTCAAACAAACAAGATTCATAATAGAAGCCATAAATGGTGTTTCCTCGGGTGGCTGCTTCTCTATAAAAATCTTAGGATGTAGGGGAGGAAGTACATTTTGAGACAATCTTAGGATGTAGGAGAAGAAGTACATTTTGAGACAAGTATTGATAAACTCCAACAACTTTTCTAAAAAAAATGGAAGATTCAGCAAAATGTGTACTTTATAAGGAAAACAAATATTAAAATTATGTTAATACATATAAATAATTTTAAGATCCCTTGCAATAGTGATCTAACTAGATACAAAGACAATAAATTATAAATTAGTATAAATTTACATAAAGAAGGTGGACCATTCCAAAAGTTCAAACCGTCAATTATCAATACAAAAGAACTTAGGGCCCAAGAATGAAGGAAGAAGATGAATTTAGAGCACGAGTCCATTGTATTTTGAGAATGGTGGTCCACTAAAGAATATGATAGTTGTATCCAACTAATTCAACGCTGGTAAATAAATTCTCCAACAAAGGAAAATAGAACTCCATCTTTTTCATATCCTAAACAACCTCGACACCAAACAGTAAGAAATAGTACCAAAATCAAAATGATAAAATAACAGTAACAGTAATCTACATCATATTTCAAGTTTCACTTGCTAAATTTGGGATGTTGCTCCACATGCCATTTCTCTTTTAGTAAAACTAATTCCATACAATGACTCCTCAATTGCTCTTTTCCTGGAGGAACAATAAAAAAATAAAATAAAAAACTAGAAATGAGATCAAGAAGTTTCCAATAAACAGTGGTGTTAGGTACATCCATCACATAAAAGCTATCTAACACAATGTAGTTTCCCATAGTTTGGGAATCTATATGTAACAATACATAGTGTTTTTTTCATATAAAAAAAAGCTTAACCTTAGTATTCATAAGAATCAAAGAATAATGTTTGTATCACAAAGAAGATCATTAGATCCTTTCACATAGTATTGTTTATGGGGATACCCATGGTGAACCACCATTCGAATGTTTGAAGGGGAGCAATCCTCTTTTGCACCAGTGAGGCATCTATAAAATTATGAGTGGCTTCACCATCAACCAACAGTGCGACTCTCTAGCCATGTATCGCTCCCCCAGCCTAAGAGTGTGAAAACAAGGAAATCCAAACACTGTAAAAACAAGGAAATCCAAACACTGTAGTAATGACACCCTTTCCAGACTCGGGCTGAGGCTACTCCTCATCTGTTGTCCCGTACCCCTCAGTACCCCTCCTCTGGTACCTGCTCCTGCTCCACATCATCTTCATCCCCTTCACTATCAGAGAACACCTCAATGTAGTGATCCTTACCCTTTGTGCACTTATGACCGGGTACTTAAGGCGCAGGTGAAGCACAACTTCTTTCTCCTTGGCTGGCTCGTTAAGGGTACTTCTACCCATCCTATTTTTTAAAGACTTGGAAGGGAAATTTGTTTTTGGAGGAAATTAGGTCTCAGGCACTTGATCTTGAAGATACCAAGTACAACTGATTGAATCCTACAGTGTGGCGGGTTTGTAAGCCTTCACCAATCCTCGTAGCGGCTTTGCTAAACCTCATGTAAACAGAAACACTAAACGAGCCTCAAACATATCTATGACCATGACTGCGGTCTACATAAATTATGAAATGTAGGCCTTCGATGTTCCCATCTGTTTCAACTAGGCTAGCTCTCTGCATGACATCTCTGGATCTCTTCTGTCAAATCTATCTATGAGCTTCCTTGTAAAATATTCATACGAAGTGACATTGGCATTAACCGAGCTCCTCATCCCATGTTATCACCAATCATTTTCTTCTCCATCCAGATGCAAGGCGGCCATTTCGATGGCATCTTCCTCTGTCATGGGGTTCAGCTGGAAGTATGAAAGTTGAGAGTTGGGTAACCAAATTATTCTCTTATTTGCCCATGCTAGAGATGGATCCGAAAAGGCAAATCAAAATATCTGATGGGAATAATCATAATGAATGTACTTCAGGATTTGAGTGTAGTTTGAGTGCGTACTGGGCGGTCCTTTTACTCATCAAGGGCTACAGACTAGAGCTGAGGGTCCCTTCCAAAATTTGCCATAATCGAGTGATCTCCGTTATTTTTTTCTTTCCAGTTGCCATCTTGATCTGCCTCCATGCTCATGCTTGAGGATGATTGAGGGGATCCAGCTGATTGAGGCTGAGACGACGATTCCATATGATTTCTGCTGTAAGAAGTACAAAATTCTTGCAGGGAATTCCCTGCATCAATGGGAGGCGGCCGTTGGCGATAGTAGCGAGCTGCATGCGATTGAGCAGTCATGTTAGGTAATGCAGTACTGTAGAGATCGGGAGCAGCATGGCCATGGTGGGTTGCATATTCTGGCGGAACCCAGATACCGCCAAGAACCACTAATTGAGGAGCTTGCGTTACAGTTCCGATGGATTGAGGGCAGCTTGAACTCGGCAGCCTTCTTGTATGCAAACGATATTTCTGTCTTCCACAAAGACAATACAATCAACTCCAACTCCATCGATATCTTACATGAAAAACAAAAACATGACTGTAGGTCTAACAAACAATCTAAATTTAAATTTAAGATAAATGTATGTAAGGTTTGTTGTTACACCAAAACTTAAATCTCAGATGATGTGAATGAATATTTGAAAAACAATACAAGACTTTATCATCATCAAACTTGGGGTTGGTCCACATTTTTTATATTTACAGAAAAGTATGGGTACAACACTAGGGCACCTCACCTCTGGAAATATAAAAAATGTGAACTAACCTACCGATGATGATAAGGCCTAGTGATGATAAGGCCTTATGCTGGGATTCTAATATTCCAATCACCCTCAGACTGAGCTGTAAAGTGCTTTCCCTTCAATAATGTTAATTTTATAGTATATACCATTGGCAAGCCAGCAGTATTATTAAAATGAAAACCATTTATGTTATTATTTCTAAAATCAAAACCAATTGTTTTATTATGTTATGTGTGGATATTTACTATATAATAATTTTAAAACTAACCTCAAAAACTGAAGTCTTAAAGAAATCAAAATGAAACTATTTATGATCAAGAAGCTGGATAGAGTATCCACTAGGAAAAAAAACTATCCAAAACCAATGACACAGTGTCTAATCAAAACACTGTAAAATTGAAACCAATGTCAAGCAATCCTGAGATGCAAACAGATACCTGCAAATGGCTTTTGACTTCATCATTGGTCAGTCCATCTACCTTCATCAGCTCTCTTATTTGCTTTGGGGTTGCAACTATCCAATCAACCAATATAGAGATTCAGTGTCAGTAAACAGTATAGATTCATAGTGTCAGTAAATAGTATAGATTCATTGAAGTCGATGTTTATGAATCCAATGAATAATGAAAAGCAAATAATCAACCAACCTTGAGATCCGCCCAGGTGTTGAAGAGCATTGACAAATTTTCGGTGGAGCTCAGGAGACCAACATCTCCTGGCCTTCCTTTGAGTTTGTCCAGGTTGCTGAAGCATATGAGAATTGGTGGAAGACATGTTACGATTGCCGGGCACGATGCACCCTTCAATCTGATCACCCGCGTCATTACATCTGATCTTATTATTACTATTCAGCCCACCATGATGATCAGCTTCCTCAGGCCCACCAGATGACAAACCCGGATCCGGAAGGCCTCTCTGTGCACTGCATCGACTCGGAGCAATTTCTTCCCTTTCTTGTGAAAAAGGATGAAATGCTCCGCCAACTCTCTGTTTAGAGTTCAAAGGCACCAGACTCTTTTGTGGCTGTCTCACAGTATTCTGCAAGTTTCAGAAAAACATAGACATTAGAACAGTTTTCTTTCACAAATCAATTTGGAAGCAGCTGACCAGATAAATCTCACCATGTGCCCACCTCTTTGGTATCACAATTCTGGCTCCACAATTGAGCCGAGCTCATCCAATCAATCTTATCACCTTTAGCGTTGGACTTCATCTCAATTTCTTCAGATTCTTCTGTATAAGTCTTGTTCACTGGAATGAATTCTTCCAGAACAGGCTTGAGATTTGAGGTAAGCCCATTTTCTCCTTCCTTTCTGCCACATTTTGTTGTCTCAGGATATGATTCATAGGTTGCCAGCTCTTCCTGTGAAGCCTCGATGGCTGAAATTTTCAAACAGTACACTATTAAATTTTTTATTCTTTCAAAATGGCGACAGCTGGTAACTCAAAATTGAGTGTCAAAACACTAAAATATGACCTATTGAGCAAACAAAACACCTATTGGTCCATTGGGCAAACCAAAAACATATATAAAAAGTTATCCAGTGCTCAGAAAGCAGCAAGCACAATAAACTGCACATCGTCCATAAACATCCATAGGTCCAATGGATTGTCATGGTTTTTGGGTTGGTCTCCAACAAGAAACAGAAGGTTCAGGATTGCTAACATTCCACCACCATGATAAGAAGAAGACTAAACATATCACAGAATGACTCTTTTGTTGTAACCCTTGCAGGAATTTGGTAGAACCAGTTTTTATGATTGCACAGATGGATGGGAAGATCAACAATCTAAAATTTGAGAGTATGAAATGTGTGTACAAGTAAGAGATCGATGACAGGAATTAGTTTAATTGGTTGTTTAGATTAGTTTTTACACAAAAAAACTACCTTTAGATTTCCAACTAAATTTTCCAAAAATACTGATCAGAAAATTGAACTAAAACAATAATGATAAACATAGAAAACCTTTAGATTTGCAATTAAATTTTTCAAAAATTATATTATTGCACTCATATGGAATACTTGGCCAGTTTAGTATTCAAGCAATAACTATAGAATTGGTTATTATGGATGTTAAGAAAGAATCATTTACCATCATTTAGAAGCTCCATACAGAAAGGAAGTTCTCTTTTAAAAGCCTCAATTTTCAGACGCTCCTCTTCCAGTGCTTTGAGATGCTCTTGAATCTTCTGCATCTGATCATCCATCTCAACTCCAACAGGACAGGAGCCTGATGCTTTCAACATACTGGACGATATTTGCCCAGATGGTCTTCTGTATTGCAAAGTAAGATCGGATACTGAGCCCATCGATGGCATTTATCTGTCAACAAAACAAATAAATAGGTGCTACGAGAAATCATCAATCTGTTGCAATGAAATTTCAAACTTCAAACTTCAAACCCAAATTTTCAAAAGCACATGCCTGGTCTTGCTCTTCAGTTATGAACTTGTCTGCTGCTTCAGAACTATAACTGTAAAGATCTCTTGGGAACGAGGATAACCTTTGCTCAGAATCCTAGATGTACCAGGGCTGTTAGATTGCCATTAGCTGAAACCCTTGGAACTTAAAAAGAAAAAGGGGAATTGTGTCTTGCTGAGGAAAGTGGAGGGATCTTATCTTTGTGTCCTTGACAAGGATCACCTTTTGACAGCACCTAATTAACATTCCTTCCAGTACGATATGAACGAAACAAACTTCAACTTTAATGGGTGGTTTGCAGCTCCAGATATGTATGGTATGGAATAAATCCCTGCACGTGTATGGAACTTGTGATTATATCCTCCACAGTTGACAGCTATTTCTGCAAGGAATAAAGTACTGTACATTGAAAGGAAAAGATGAACATACCAAAGTAAATTAATGCAACAACAGAAAGAAGTGAGGCCACCACCTTATCATCCCGACCAAAATGAGAAAAATAAAAGTGAAGAGAATCCAGTCATGTGCTCTTTCACGTAAGAATCACTTCCTTCACTGTTCTCATATTGGCATCTAAAGCGAAATATCTTCACTCGCTCACTAAAAGTTGAAAAAATCATTAGTGCCAGCAGATTCTTTCCCGCATCTCGTTGCACCTCTAGTCGTGGGGAAGCAGCCACGAATATTCTGAACATCTAAGAAGTCACCAAAATATTGGTACTTCCCAATTGCGTCAAAATTCTCCATTCTTTGGCTTTTAGCTCAACCAAATTCCAAACCCTATCAAAATTATATAAAAAACAATTATGACTGTGTGGAGAAAGGGATCTCTCCAAATATATGTGAATCAATATGGCAGGAGGAATATGACTTTTGCTTGTAACCAAGCAAGGTATTTGGCAATATTGTATTCCATGATACACAAAGTTACATTGGATTCCTTGATACTCAGACCTTTGCTAAAATTATTAATGGTGAACTTTGTCTCTATACATGGAATTTTTTTTTTTTTTTAAATAAAAAACTATATATATATATATTTAATAAAAAATTAAAATAAAGTCTGAAATGAATTCAATTCTGGATAATAAATAATAAAATATGATTGTATTTGAATGATAAATAATAGAATTAATTTTCAATCAAATTGAAGTTAGGAAGAGAAGAATTAATTAATAGAAGGATTATTAAAAAAGAATGAAAATAAGTTAATTAAAATAAGGTTATTTAAAAGGGAATAAATTTAATGATATTAAAAAAAAGAGTAAATGAAAAAAAGATTAAGATATAAAAAATTAAAAAAGAGATAAAAAACTAACCTTAAAAAAGAATATACACACATGTTGGAGGATTAGTTTGTGATGAAATATTATAAGGAAAAAGGAAAAAAAAATTGTTGGAAAATAAGAGAAGAGAATGTTGATAATAAACCAAAAGGTCCTTAAATAAGAGGGGTAGATGAAATATTAAAACTAAGATTAAACTAGATAAAAAGAAATAACTTTAAAAAGTAATAGATGCAAGTAGATGTTAAAAGATCAATTTGAAATGATATTTAATAAGAGAAAATCTAAGAAAATAAATCTAAATGTTGAAGAATGAGAGAAAAGATACATTCACTCTCGTTGAAAGATGAATCAACCAAAAGGTCTCCAAATGAAAGGAAGTTGGAGACAATATCAAAACCTAATATTAAAGGAGTTAAGAAGAAAATACCAAAAACTAAGATTAAAGGAGATAAAGAAGAAATAAACTTTGAAAAATAATGGAGAGAAGTAGATGTAAGAAGATCAATTTAAAATAAAATAAGGTAAAAGGAATAACATAAAGAAATGTTGGAAAATGGGAGAAGAGATATATTCATTTAAGTTGAAAGATGGCTATAAATTAAAAGGTTCCAAAATGAAAGGAGGTATGAGAAAATATCAAATTTTAAATTTTGATATTTTGAATATCTTTGAATCTATGAAAGTAATTAATAATATATCTTTCAAAATTGAAATATGTTCAATGAAAAAAAATCTTTAATTTTAATATTGTTATTTTTATGAGTTTAATTGCTATTACCCATCTAGTGAGGATGAATTTCCTTATTATGAGAAGTGATCATGTAAAATAATTCACAAATATCGTTTTAAATGTACTAATCCTTTTCCTAGATAGCAGAATCAAACAAGTGTATTGTCATTGATTTTATGGGGGTTGTTTCAAATTTTAAATACACAATTATTAAAAAAAATGATTTTCCTAGATTGGAGAAGGATTATACTGGAATTGGCATTGATTTTATGGGGGTTATTCCAAATTATAAATACACAATTATATATATGTGTGTGTGTGTGAGTGTGTGTGTGTGTGTGTGGATAACTAGTTGAACAATAGAGAACAAGTGATTACAAGTTAAGTGGCCATGTCATTTAGAAGATAATCATTTATCTTGATTTAGATATACAAATCATCACAATCACTTTTCAAAATAAACAAACCTAGTCATGTCTGTAAACATACATTATTTTAAAACAATGCAATGATTTATAAGTACTATCATATTGTTTTTAAGAAATGTGGTATTAAATTGAGGAGTCCATGCAAATGTATACTCAAAATAAAATGATTGGATTCATGTTATTGGTAAATTTAAATTGATCTAATTACAACTATAGATGATTCAGTGGTATTAGGAGGTAGGAGGTTCTTGTATGGAAATTGTCACATCCCCATGCCTCCGACCAGCGTAGAGGACGCGACCCAAACTCTAATCACAGCGGGCTAAGTGCCCCATGAACATATGAATTCATAAAATAACATGCTGATATGCTGAAATAAAATGCATTGAAGTAGAAAATGCATATATGCCATTATTTATCATACACAGCGGAAGAAACATTCATTCATACAAGCATGTTCATCTCATAACAATTAACAAAAAGTAAGGTTGCAGCAATAAAATAGGCAAGATCACTTATCTTATGATGAACTCGATCTGCAACCAGCTACGTCGCTGCAACGTTCCACCCAACCATAGGCCAGCGTGCTCCTTAATCTCTCAGCAGCACTGCCACCCCCGAGCTGGGCATGATTCTCCAAGGAATAAGGGAACTGGCAAGCTTACACATAGCCAAGGATATACAAAACGCAGCCAAGCCAACACAGTTGGGTTTATCAGGCCATCAAGGAGCAGGAAAGGCTAAATGCTAAGCTGGTGAGCTCATTACAGAGCCAAGAACACCTACACCAGAACTAGCCTGACCTCTAAGACACCCAAACACACCCAACACAAGGAATCAGTCCCTTCTCTGCTACACAATCCCTCAGGCCCTGCATTCCCTTCCAGTGCTATTCAGGGGTGATGGAGAAGAAGGCTAGCGCTCTAGCTATGTCTGTGTGGTTTCCAACCACCAGGTTTATCAAGCAAACCAAGCCCCCATCCCTGCTCCTTACACAGTCCGAAGACCAATCATTGCACGTATGCAATCAATTAGCTATCACAGCTTAAACAGGGAAAAGACTCGCCAGCGAATTACACAGTCCCAAAAACAACAGCAAACACAATTCCAAGAGGGGAAAAACCACAGCTCCAAAACGCATCAGCATACATATGACCAATGATGTGGGGAACAACGATCCATTTTGCACAACCACTGCTGCTGGGAAAAACGTACGCAGACCACAATGGGGACGAATTTACAGTCTCATGACCGATGCATGAACAACCACGATGCAGAACCCACGACTCACCCCTTAGTAAAGGATACGGCCACACTATTCACAAATCCGCACAAGAAAACTACTGCGTGGGTAAATCCAGCAAAATCCTGTGCGTGAAGACGAAAAACGGGAATGAATCCCTCTGCGTGAGAATGCACAGCAATGGAGAGGACGCGAAATGTAAGTGCGTGAGCGTTTTTCCTCCATAGTGAAGTCAACAGTGGGTGGAGTGTGTGTGTGGGTGAGGACTGACAGTCCTGCCACCCCACTCCCAAAGATCATAACTGCCTCAACCACCAGCAGCCTTTCTTAATGAAAGTGGTTGGAATAAGACAAAGGAAGAAGACATATGGGTTTTTCTCTCATTGGCCAAGGTTGACAATTTCCCCCACCCCTATCCTTGTGAAAATCATGCCCCTTTCTCATTTTAGTTGCCGCGATCGTAGCTGGTTGGGTTCATTTTTAATTATAGATGCATATTTACATGATGACCATCATAATATATGCCGCATGCCCCGATATACCATCGGTGACAATTCAAATCCAAAACATAACATAACCGATCAATTGTGGGGCCTTGGCCTTTAGCTCCACACCCTGATCATTTACAATTTATACATCATATACATCTGATGTAACGGGGTCAAAACCGGGACATTACAGAAATTTTTCCAAATACAAAACAAAGTAAATTTGGACATACAAAAAACTAAAATCATTTTAAAAAAATGTGTAACTATGGTTTCACTTAATCTTTTAAAAAAACATTTAAAGTAACACACAATTACTTAATCAATTTAGGATCATAATCCCATACTTATTACTTAAGTAGCATAGATCCATCTTAAACTTCAATTTCATTTGATGTAATTTTTTTTCTTGATGTGTAATAAATTTAAGATTAAAAAAATATATATACCTCAAGAAATTGGATCCCTTGTCCTTAATATATCTAGATTTAAGATAAATATATGTCAAGGTCACAAGTTAAGTGCCACTAATAGTTAAATGTTTCTCTCACAAAGGAGTTATCCATACATCAACTACTAGTTATCCATGCATCAATTATTTTTTATATTGTTTTTTTAATAATTGTTTGTTTTGAATTTGTAAATATTGCCATAAAAACAATACACTTGTCTCAAACTGGTGTAATCTAGAAAAATCTAGAAAAAACATAGGTATTTGTCCACCCCAAAATCTCAAATAAAAACACCTATTGTTTTAATTTTTTAATTTAAAGATCCTACATATGTTGGTTTTAATTTGTTTTATTGTATGATGAGACATGAATTTATTTAATTAATTTATGAGAGGACATTATTTTTTTAATTATATTTTATAATTGGAAACTTTAATTTATGTCATGTGACAACATCTCCTCCATCGTGGTCTGAGAGCAACTCACTAAGTAAAGTATGGTGGGTATGGTTATAAGTCCATATGGATTTTTTGAATTTTTACCTCCTTTCAATATTATAGATTTTGGACTTCCTTAAGCCGAGTGTAACAAGTGTACTATAACGATATATGAAATTAGCTTAATGTTTAGCCTTTGTTTAACAACCATCCATCTCCAAAAACCTAAGTGGTTGGTTGGGCCTATGGACTTGTACTTTTTATTTTTGCTAACATAACACTACTTTGATTGACAACATCTCCCCGAGTTGGGTACAATGAGGCCATGAACCCATACTTACCCTGTATAGAGGAGATGTTGTAACACTTAAAGTTGCATAACATTCCATAAAGAAAAATGCAAATGATGTCTATATATATATATATATATATATATATATATATATATATATATATTCATGAGAGGCATCATATCTTGATGTGTAAATTGGATCTCTCTTTATGTTTGGTAGATCTCCATTTAAGATATGTCAAGTTGTTATATTTCAAATTTAAAATATGTTGCAAGTTATTTAAAATAAAAAATTAAGTGAATGGTCATATTTATTTTAAATTAAAAAATGTGTTTTTTTACTTGTAAAATGTTTACTTTCTTATTTTTATGATATAAGAATAATGAACTTTGATTTTAGAATAATAAACTTTAATAAATCAAATTAAATGCGAATTGACAAGAGCCTGCCAATTGATAGAAACGGTGAAATAACCAAACACTTTTGAAGAAGAATTAGTTATCGGTCGTTATCAATTATTCTTATTACGCCGTAAGGCGTTTCAACAAGTGGGAGTCGACTCCCCGAATTTAATTTTTTTTTTTTCATCCGTAGGATGCTTTCGTCTGGCGATTGGGGTAATCTGCCTCGTTGATCAGTTGATCTTATCTGATGTCTAACATTTCTGTCAAATGTCAGTTGTACTACCTGACATTTCTGTCAAATGTCAGTTGAAAGGATGGCCATGACGACACTCTTAGGCGGGGATGCCTGCCTCCATCTACCTCTGAACGATTTTTGTTTCCATCAAAACTCTACGCTACATAAATCATTCAATCCCATATTGACTTTCTCCAGAATGATTTGCTGGAAACATGATAGAAAGACAGTCCCTTCGCCTCGCAGGGCAGAGTCTCCAAATTGAGTTGCTGGAAACATGATAGAAAGGCAGTTCCTTCGCCTCCTAAGGCAGGGTTTAGGATGAGCTAGTAACTCCATGATTCCATGCTTTGAATCTCTCTGTATCTTTCTTTTGCCCTTTAACATTTAGTTTTCCCACATGAATTTATAGTTGGGAGGTCTCTAATGCCTGTGGCTAATTCTAATGAGCGATTTATATTGGTATTTTCGTATTGATGGGCAGGTTTTAAACACCCAAATGATGTTTTATCCGTTTTCCTCTCTTGAACCTCAATACCTGCAAATAATCCTGCAATAATGTCCTGCGCTTGCTTAAGTGCTATACATGAATATTATGATAAAGAGCAGCAGAGTGATCAGTAAAAAGATCAAAATATATAATATCCCTTCTTCTATGGACTCTATCATCCCATTCTTCAGACAGGTACACCTGGATCCTTTACTCCCAGCTCTTTGAACAATTCTGACTTTTGGAAAAAAATGAAATGGATCAAAAGAGAGGAATATATGAACTTCCCCTTATACTTCTGGAACTGTATTGACTAGTATTAACAGTCCATGTGTGGATTATTACAAAGGGCTTTAGCATCGTTTTGGATGTCTTGAATGAATCAAAATTGCTTCCATGCAAGGCGTTATGGGAACCAAAACTTATATGCCAATTTCCAATCAATCGCTTGATTTTGGTCGCAGGTGGAAGTCACGGTTCATAGCTAAGAAAACCCACCCTTGGACAAGATTGTTCCAGAGGAAAATTCATGGCGAATTTCTTTAACAGATATACTTCAAACCTATAAATTTTGAAAATACATAGATGTAAATAGTTACTATGTTCGTGGAGAATGAAGGATAACAAGCCCACTGCAAAATCATAAATCCTAAATAACGCCACTACAAATTCAAAGTGAATTGATGTAACTACACAAAATTGATGAGAAAAATGCAAATCGCCTCAGATAAAGCATGTTCATGGTGTGCTAAGCTCTGCAAAATGATGGAATAACCTACCTGAACTGAAATTGATGTAACTACACAAAATAGATGAGAAAACTGCAAATCACCTCAGAGAAAGTGTATTCATGGTGTGGTAAGCTCTGCAAAATGATGGAATAGCCTACCTGATTTGAAATTGATGTAACTACACAAAATTGATGAGAAAACTGCAAATTGCCTCAAAGAAAGTGAGTTCATGGTGTGCTAAGCTCTTCAAAATGATGGAATAGCCTACCTAGACTCCATGGAATAGCCTACGACAACCTACACAATGAATAACGTTACCATTTTTTCCCTGTGGGAACTCATGGCAGCGATCCCTTGCCAGGACTGGGGTCTCCAGAACCATTTCTCTTTGTGGTGGAATTTCGCCTAGGCTACCCCGCTTATCTCAATTTACGATAAGGTCATGGAGGAGTCGAGAAAGAGGGACCGGAGGAGCTCCAGCTCCATGGGGTTGCTGAAGGAATTCACCAGATTTCCACTTGTGTGTGCCATCTCTCTATTATTTTGATCTGGACGGCATTAACCAGACTATAGCATGATAGCTTTGACGAGGCTGATTATCATTCTTTTGAGCAGACATATCTATTCACTTGATCTTTAAGTTATTATTCCTTTCGATAGGGTCTGTAAGTGTTGAACCATGCATTCTTCATATAGAATCTCCCCTTTCCATTGCCGTTGTTGATAAATATTTCCATCTTCATTCCTGGCCCGTCGGTCGCGCTTATTGATTGGAAATGAATCATAAGCTGAGCTAAGGCCCTCTCCTATGTCAAATGCATGCAATGTGTGTTGTTGTATCGATAAAAAAAAATGCCTGGCCCGTTTCCTTTGACGAAACAGCAGGATCAGGAGGTAAGGAAATTCGTTCTGGAACTCATGCATCTTTGGGCTTCTTTGAGTTGGTTAACCTAAAACCAACACATTATAAACTTCGAAATCGAACTGATATTGAATCACAGAGTGTTCCAACCTGCAGAATGGCCTTCACACGCTAGGAGGGACTGTCTTGCCTTATGGGATGGGCAGTGGGCACCCTCCTTGGGGACTGAGGGAAGAGGGTGTGCATGCAATATGCTTGGCTACATGCATGCAACTCTGTTCTTCTCAATGGGCTCTCTATCATACAATTGGACGGGCGATTGGTGAAGGAACTCGTGGGTGGAGAAAAGAAGCTGCCTTGGGAGACGAATTGAGGTGCCAATGGTAGGAACCGACAGGAGAAGGAGACTTGGGAGGAGCTAGAAGGTGGTAGGTGGAGTGGGAGAGTGTTGCCAAAATCCACGAACCAAGACATAAATAAACGACGTCCCTTGCATTGCCACTGTTTCCATTCCCAGATGCTACTTATGGATCCTTGTGAACACTTGCCACACTATAAGCGCTAGCCAGTTATGTAGAACACATCTTCCAGTGGGACGACCTCCAAACCGTCCCATAGCATGTACAAAAAATATGCAAGTGACATAATCTCAGGAACAATATTGTTCTTGGAGGTTTCAAAGGCATGTGTCTCACATTTGTTTATATATTATACTTTCCACTAATCTTCCTATGATCTATAAATGTTACTGCATGTATACTTTCAGACATTACAAAAACCTCACAAGTATATCAATAGATCATAATGAATTTAACCCTATCTGGGATGGTAATTGTGCACTTCAATTTGGAACAAATATCAAATCATTCTCCAACATTTATGGGACCTTTTTAACCTGGATTGATATAATACTCCCCTACTAAATTTTGGGTGAAAGAATGCACCTCTAGAGATACCTATTTTAACAATCTTCCTAGATAAATTCAAAACATCTATTTAACAATAAGCAAACACTAAGAAATAAATACCTTGAACTTTGAATCTAACAAATGAACAAGATTTAAAGGGATGAAATAAGTCAACTTACTTGTTGTGGCTTGCAAACCATGTGTTTTAAAAAATGATTAGGCCTTCTACAACATCAAAGATAATAATAGGAAGTTTGATTGCCTTTTTTTAAAGCAAATCATTCTTGCATTTCAAGAAAGTATCATAGCAGTGACTACGGTTTTGAATGAGTTTGAGTTGCTCCTCCTTGCCAATTTCGAGTATTGTTCGCACCAGAAAAAGGTATCTCTACCTTTATAATTTTTCATTCATATAATAAGTATAGCTTACTAATGACATTAATGATAAGGAAGGATTCACATATGGGTCAGTGCAAGAAGATGAGGGACCTTTAAGATGCAATCCTAGTTTTCAAAAACAAGATCACGTTACCAAAAAATACATCAACCCGAGCCTGACATAGCACTTGGTATGGTTCAACCCGAGCTTGACATGTCTTGGGACATGTAGGATAGGAAGCCATATCGCGTACGCGATTTGTATAACCAAAACGTGCACACGATATCTTCAACCACAATTAATGGGGTGGGTGCATGGCTAAACGTAATCAACTTGTATAATCTAATCAATCAAACTCATTTCATTAGCTTATTTCATTTTTATAATACATAAAAATTTAATTTCAAATCTCAATCTATTCATAAATATTTATTTATTTATATATTTTCTAACTAAGTTTCTATAAAATTTACTTAATAATTAAGTGACAAATCTATTATATTAACATGTAATGATAAATAGATCAACCATTGGATCATAAAAACCCATAAGTTCAAATCCCAATCAATTCATTAATAAAGTCATTTTAGTCTAAAATCTTTTATGAATTGATAATTGATGATGATTAAAAAGAAATGGACTTAAAGTTACATTTCAAATTTTTTCAATTTTTAATCTACAATTTCTAGTAACTATATATTTGTATAGTCTAATAAATCAAACTTGTTATGTGTTAACTCAATTTATTTTATATATTAAATTATATATTTATATAGTTTAATAAATCAAATTTATTATTTTGTTTACTAAATTTTTTTTTATATTACATAAAAATTTAAACTTATATCTCAATTTATTTATAAATATTTATTTATTTATATATTTTCTAATTAAATTATACTTAACATGTTATAATAAATGGATCAACCATTACATCATAAAACCCCACTCAACAATAAGCTAATCCAAATAAAGTTGTTTTAGTTTAAAATTTTTTATGGATGGATAATTGATAATGATTAAATAATAATAAAAAGGAAATGGACCTATAAGTTACATTTCAAAGGAAATTTTTTCAAATATATATTTACAATAAAGTGTAAATTTTTTTATTATTCTAAATGTTTTTGATGTTGATGGTGATGATGATGATGATGACGATGATGAAGGTGATGAAGGTGATGATGATGATGAGGATGATGATGATGATGTTCATGATGTTGATGATGATAATGATGATGAGGATGATGATGATGATGATGATCATGCTGATGATGATGATGGTGGTGATGATGTTGATGGTGATGATGATGATGATGTTCACGATGTTGATGGGCATGATGAATGATGATGATGATGATGATGATGATGTTCATGATGTTGATGGTGATGAAGATGTTCATGATGTTCATGATGAGGATGATGAGGATGATGTTGATGGTGATGATGATGAGGATGAGGATGATGATGATGTTCATGATGTTGAAGGTGATGATGATGACAAGGATGATGATGATGATGATGAAGGTGATGATGATGATGTTCATGGTGATGATGATGATCATGTTGATGAGGATGAGGATGAGGATGATGATGATGATGTTGACGGTGATGATGATGAGGAGGAGGAGGATGATGATGAAGGTGATGACGATGATGAGGATGATGATGATGATGTTCATGATGTTGATGGTGGTGATGATGATGAGGATGATGATGATGTTCATGATGTTGATGATGTTGATGATGATGATGATGAGGATGATGAAGGTGATGTGATGAGGAGGATGATGATGATGATGTTCATGATGTTGACGGTGATGATGAGGAGGAGGATGATGATGATGATGAAGGTGATGATGATGATGAGGATAATGATGATGATGATGTTCATGATGTTGATGGTGATGATGATGATGATGGTGATGATGATGATCATGTTGATGATGATGATGATGATGATGAAGGTGATGATGAGGATGAGGATGAGGATGACGATGAGGATGATGAGGATGAGGATGAGGATGAGGATGATGAGGATGATGATGATGATGTTCATGATGTTGAAGGTGATGATGATGACAAGGATGATGATGATGTTCATGATGTTCATGATGAGGATGATGATGAAGATGTTCACAATGTTGATGGTGATGATGAATGATGATGATGATGATGACGATGATGAAGGTGATGATGATGATGAGGATGATGATGATGATGATGATGATGATGATGATGATGATGATGATGATGATGATGATGATGATGATGATGATGATGATGATGTTGATGATGATGATGATGATGAGGATGATGATGATGTTCATGATGTTCATGATGAGGATGATGATGAGGATGATGATGAGGATGATGATGATGATGTTGATGGTGATGATGATGAGGATGATGGTGATGATGAAGGTGATGATGATGATGAGGATGAGGATGAGGATGATGATGTTCATGATGTTCATGGTGATGATGATGATGATGATAATCATGTTCATGATGTTGATGATGATGAGGATGATGATGATGATGTTGATGATGTTGATGGTGATGATGATGATCATGTTGATGATGGTGATGATGATGATGATGATTATGAGGATGATGATGATGAATGATGATGATGGTCATGATGATGATGATGATGATGATGATGTTCATGATGTTCATGATGTTGATGGTGATGATGATGAGGATGATGATGAGGATGAGGATGATGTTGATGATGTTGATGGTGATGATGATGATGATGGCAATGATGGCAATGGTGATGATGATGATGATGATGATGATGGTGATGATGGTGATGATTATGACGATGGTGATGATGAAGGTGATGAAGATGATGATGATGAAGAAGATGAAGATGATGTTGATGGTCATGGTGATGGTGATGATGATGATGAGGATGAGGATGAGGATGATGATGATCATGTTCATGATGTTGTTGGAGATGATGATGATGAGGATGATGATGATGATGTTCATTATGGTGATGATGATGGTGATGATGAGGGTGAAGATGATGATCATGTTGATGGTGATGATGATGATGATGATGATGAAGGTGATGATGATGATGAGGATGAGGATGACGATGAGGATGATGATGATGATGTTCATGATGTTGATGGTGATGATGAGGAGGAGGAGGATGATGATGATGAAGGTGATGATGATGATGAGGATGATGATGATGATGTTCATGATGTTGATGGTGATGATGATGATCATGTTGATGATGATGATGATGATGATGATGATGATGAAGGTGATGATGATGATGAGGATGATGATGATGATGTTCATGATGGATGATGATGATGAGATGATCATGTTGATGATGATGATGATGATGATGATGATGATGAAGGTGATGATGATGATGACGATGATGATGACGATGAGGATGATGATGATGATGTTCATGATGTTGACGGTGATGATGATGATGATGATGGTGATGAAGGTGATGATGATGATGTTCATGATGTTGATGGTGATGATGATGATGAGGATGATGATGATGTTCATGATGTTCATGATTTTGATGATGATGATGATGATGAGGATGTTCACAATGTTGATGGTGATGATGAATGATGATGATGATGATGACGATGATGAAGGTGATGATGATGATGAGGATGATGATGA
>LPNX010528302.1:0-13778 GCA_001517045.1 Pseudotsuga menziesii
TCCCCCATCAATCAGAACTCCTACTCTGTGACCCTGCACTACTCCCCTGACCCTGAGAGTATGGAATCTCGGTACTCCAGACAATGTAGCAATGACTCCTTCTGGTGTATCCCCCTGGTGTGATTCCTCTTCTGTGGCCTCCTGCTCATCGTCGTCCTCGTCACTGTCTGAATACACCTCAATGTAATGTGCCTTCGCCTTCTTGGCGCATATGTGTCCTGGTACCCATGGTTCCTGGCAAGTGAAGCACAGCTTCTTCCTTCTCAAATCTTTCCTGGTGTCTTCATCTATCCAGGTTTTCTTGGGCACATCCTGCTGGAAGGGTTTCCTGTCCTTGTCCCTAACAGGAAAATTGGTTTTCAGAGGGAATTTGTTTTTAGGGACTGAATCCTGAAGGTCCCTTGCCCGGCTAATGCATCCTGTAGAGTGAGGGGTTTGTAGGCTTTCACCCATCCCCGTAGTGGCTCTATGAGGGCCTCAGTGAATAACATAGTCAGTCTGCTCTCTAACACATCTGTTACCATAACGGCTAGCCGCTGGAACTCTGAAATGAATGATTCTGCGCTACCAGTCTGCTTGAGTTGAGCCAACTCCCTGAAATGGATCTCTGGATCTTTCCTGTCGAACCTCTCCATGAGTCTCTGAGTGAACTCACCGTAAGAATGTATGATGTTGTGACCCAATGTCACCAGTCCGTGGTACCACCATTCGTGAGCTTCTCCGTCCAAGTGAAGTGTAGCCAACTTAATGGCGTCTGTCTCTGTCATGGGGTTGAGCTGGAAATAGGTATCCAACTTTTGGACCCATGTTCTCGCTGATCCTCCGCGAGTCCCATCAAAGTTTGGGATGGTCAACCTACCCAAGGTTTTCTGCAGCTCATAGTTGTGATTGAAACCCTTGTTGAAATTCCTGGGCCTGTTCCTGCTCTTCATGTTGCAGAAGTCAGAGAAAGACATAGCAGCATGAAACTCATCTCCTAAGTCTGTGTACTCTTGCAAATAAGCCCCATAAGGCTCGCTGGGCTCTACCTGCATGACCGGGCCCCCTACTGTATCTGCCAAGAAGTGAGGCATGGTAGAACTGATAGTAGGTCTGCTGTATATGTGGGGAGTGTTCTTGATGTTGGTGTATGCCATCTTTCCACTGCCGCTGGAAGATCCCCGCTCTACCGGTGAAGGGGGTGTACTGCTGATACCTGGTTCCGGTTTCGCTGACAGTCTACTGATTGCATTGAGGACTTCTTTTTGTCCTTTCGCTAAGTCTTGCAATGCAGAGACCAAGTTGCGAAAGTCCATCCGATCCTCCTCATCTCCCGTTCCTTTTCCCCTATCCGCATGAATACCTATCTGTTCCATGTCTGAATTGGTATCCTCTAGTTGGATATCTTCAAATTCTTCTGTGTATCTACTCTTCCTCCTCCTATACGTTACAAAAGGTTCTCCTTCTGTATTCATCTACTTTTCATCTCTTAAGCCCACAGCTGGCCAAGAAAACAGCTCTGATACCACTATAATATCCCAAATACTAATATTTTCTATTTCTAAACAATTATGCGGATACAACTGGGCTTACAAACTGCCAGGCAAAAATCCCTATTTTATAGGAAAAATTAGGGTTAGGGTTTGTGAGATAGAATGCACACTTACCACTGATAACGAGCTGGATTGCTTCAGATAAAGTCTGCAAGCAATGAGAACTGGATCGGAGAGGAACTGATCTCTCCTGTCTCCGGTGAATGCTCCAGCAACAAGACGCCCAATCAGAGCAATAGGTGACGCCCTCAAGGAAGGAGGTGTCCGATGGATCCGCAGATTTGCAGGGCTAATAGCCTCGTTGTGACGGAGAGATTGGCTGGAATATACTGCAGTTCTGAACCCTCTAAGTATGATAGCGACTTGGTTCTCTGAGGCAGCTGCTCACACCCCTGGTGGTCCGGAATTGCTGATAACTCCTTCGGATGAGCTCTGATGGAGCTGATAATCAAGGAGTGCCGGAGTATGTAGCTGATGATAAGACTGGTGCCTGAGTTTCTGAAGGAAACTGAGATCTGGAGGCTCTACAGCTGATTAGGGCTTTCTGGTTGAAAACCCCCCTTACGGCTGCACCGTGTCCTGCAACAATCTATACCTTGTGCTATATAACTGATGAATGAATGAATATCAAGTGGTGAACCAGTATGGCTTACCCGGAATAAGACTAGGACAGATGTTTCACTACCGAAATCCTGTTAGCTGAAGACTCCGTCTCCAACCCCAACTGCTGTGCTGCACGCTGTGCTGCTATCCAAGAGCTCCCAAAAATAATCATAAGCATAAGTGAGGTCTCCTCTTGCTTTACCCTCTATTTATAAAGTTCAACTGCACAAAACCTAATCTTTGACCTAATTAGGTCACTTTATCTTCTAATTTGCCGTTGACTTGCATGCAAAGAGCATGGTCATGTATGGAGCATGGAAAAGAGCATGGTCATGCATGAAGGTGGCCTTTGGCCCAGGTGGCCCTTCTTGACCAAGTGAGGATGCCGTAGATCTTCTATGGATGGCATCAGTCCTGATCTGATTCCCTAGCTATCAGTAACCGCTCGAACCCACAGGAATCACATAGGTTAGCGGTATGGGCCTCAGGGCCTAAAAGGAAGAGGACATTACAACCTATGGGGCCGACTTATGCTTTTGTTAGGGACGACTTGTTCTTTTGACCACTTCAATGTTGAATTTACTTGTTGACCAGTTTATTGTTGGAATTTCTTCTTTCTTAAGAAAAGTTGTTCATGAGCCTTGTTGATGATCATCTCCTTACATGCACGTCAATTAATATAGAGCTCTAATGTTGAATAGACCCACTAAGAAGCCCTGGACACTTCTTAGAGTCTACGTTAATTTAACATTAGACTAGACTTGCAAACAAGTCAAACCTACTCATATATAAAATAGATCACTTCGTCCTGGAGCAGGCAATGTGAGAGAATCTAGAGCTTATTCACTCTTAGCCAAATCAGCATGGCTAAAAAGGCTGCACCACTAGCCAAATCAACATGGCCTTGTGAGTGAATGTATCATCCTTCCTTGGTAAAATTAATATAACCAATCTAGGAGAGTGTTTGCTGAATGCTTCTAATTGGAGAAACATCAACACTCCCTCTCAAGAAGGGAGACATTCTGCATCTCGAGTCTTTCACTCCTAGCCAAATCAGCATGGCTAATTGGAGAAAGACTGTGCCTGGGTCATTCACCACTAGCCATATCAACATGGCCTCGTGAGTGAATGTATCACACCTCCCTTGATCAAATCAACATGACCAATCTAAGAGAATGCCTTCCTAATGTTGCTCATCTATGGATATGTACTTGGAGCTACACTACTTACTTCTGGTCCATGTGTTGGATGAAGTGATATTTGAACTCCTGATAAAAAAATCATGTAAGAAGCTTTCGAAGACACAGTGGTTTGTGACTTGTGACACTAGCTGAGATATACTTCGTTTTTGCTGTACCGAGTGCTATAGAAGTATGCTCTTGTTAACCAAGATATCATAACCAATCCCCAAGCTAAAGCAACACCTCGAGGTACTCTTTCTGTCCACTGCACTTCTTGCCCAATCAAAATCTGTATATCAGTGCAGCCTCACTTCACCATTTGAGACATATCTCAGACCATATCCAACTTTACCACACAGGTACCTCAGCACATGCTTTGCTGCAACCAGTGTTGCAAGAACAAAACTGGAACCAAAAAACCAGTCGGTCAGCCCGGGTCCGGGGGTTTTCCAATGCGAACAGGATGCCCAAACCACTTTGGCTTGGTTCGGTACTAAATTGGTTTGTCCATTAAACCGACCGGTTCATACCACTCTGTAGGGCGACGTATGATGGCCCAAAAAACAGTGTTTTTGTTTTGTTTTTATTTTTAGCAGTTGGGTTGGGAGGGATGCATCTAGACAACCCTAATACAACCTACTGAAGCTATAAAAAGACCCTCACCCCCTCTCTTTCACTAACACTATTCATCTGAGTGTTTTCGAGTTTGTGCTTGAGGGTCTTAGAGTTGGTTCCTAGGTTGATTGGAAGAGAAGATTGAAGGAGTATTTTGGAGAATTTGTGGGTTGAATCTCTTTGGAGACATTTGCAGTGGATTTGGAGCAGCTTTGGAGATCTTTCAAGGTAGATAGGAGGGTGATTTCAAGCGTATTCAAGGTTGAACTTTTTGGACAGATTTGGAGGCGCTCTTCAAGGTATGTAAAATGTGCACCGTATTGCTTTAATTTTGTATTGAATAGTCTCTTTAGACTCTAATAGCATTATTTTTTTCATAGAATTAAAAAAAATAGTGTTTTAATTTGCAGATTTATATTGCTTCCCATGGCTCCCAAAGATAGAAAAGATGTTGCATGGGGACATTGCCAATTAACTGAGGGGAAAATGGTGTGTAACTATTCTTAGGAGGTTGGTGGGAGAGGTATAAATCGGATGAAACAACACTTGGCTGGTACAGGAGGGAATGTAAGACCATGCCTCAAAGTATTTGATGACTTGAGAGCTAAGATGCTTGGTCTTCTTGAACCTTACCAAAAAATCCAAAAACAAGAGGGTGCAAAGAGAGATAGGGAGAAGTTGTCGCTCTGATTTTCTTGAGAGAAACCTTGGTTTTGAAGAGTACTCTAGTTTTTCCAACCTTACCTATGATCCTTATACCATTCCTAGGGAAGAAAATGTTGCAGTTGGTTGTGTTTGTAGCAGTACATCCCAATTTAAAAAACCCTATGGTAGGCTTGGGTCTTTCTTTCAACCCCACACTACCCCTGGTGCTCAACCCACCATTGATGCCAAATGGAAGAATGTGGAAAATGAGGTTGCTTGGGAATGCAT
Organism: Pseudotsuga menziesii; assembly: GCA_001517045.1. Taxonomy (NCBI): domain Eukaryota; kingdom Viridiplantae; phylum Streptophyta; class Pinopsida; order Pinales; family Pinaceae; genus Pseudotsuga; species Pseudotsuga menziesii. The sequence continues at coordinate 4,865 of LPNX010528302.1, forward strand.
TGCTAGATGGTGGTATGATGCAGACATACCTTTCAATGCTTCAAGGTCGCTATATTATCAACCGATGTTGGATGTTATAGCTTCATGTGGTCCAGGCTTCAAGGGCCCTGGCTATGAGGATATTAGGGGGGCACTTTTGAAAAATGAAGTGGAAAGGGTGCAAGAATACCTCATAGAGTTCAAAAGCTCATGGACTAAAATAGGGTGCACAATCATGTCTGATGGATGGACTGATTTAAGAGGCCGCACCATTCTGAACTTCCTAGTTGCTTTTGCTTTCCCGAAAGGGACTATGTCCTTGGAGCAATGGATGCATTTGATCAAGTGAAGGATGCACATTTACTATTTCGTCTTTTGGATGACGTAGTTGAGGAGGTGGGGGTGCAAAATGTAGTGCAAGTTATCACAGACAATGCCTCCAACTATGTTGCAGCTGGAAGGTTGTTAGAGGACAAACATCCCCATCCCCACCATTTGGTGTACTCCATGTGTAGCCCATTGTTTGGACCTTATGCTTGAGGATATTAGGAAAATTGAGTGGGTGAAAAGGTGTGTGGAACAAGCAAAATCTATCACAAGATACATTTACAACCACTCATGGGTTTTGACCCTTGTGAGATAATGCGTTGGTGGAAAAGAGCTTGTTAGGCTAGCTATCACAAGATTTGCAACAAATTTCCTTACATTGCAATCCTTGATTGAGCAAAAGGCCAACTTGAGGAAGATGTTCTTTTGTGATGAGTGGAATGCATCTCAATGGAGCAAGAACGTTGAAGGAAAATACATCTTTGATAAAGTCTATAGAAATCATTTTGGAAAAAGGAAGAGGAGATCGTACTTTTTAGCGAGCCTCTTGTGAAAGTCTTGAGAATGGTGGATGGTGATAAAGCAGCGACGGGGTTTATTTATGAGGCCATGGATTAGGCCAAGGAGGCAATAAAGGAAGCATAAGAGCCAAGAAGACAAAAATATCTTCCTTTGTGGAAAATAATTGATGAACTATGGAACAAACAACTCCATCAACCTTTACATGCTGCAGGCTATTACTTGAATCCAAGGTAACTAATTTCAAAGTTTTTAAGTTATGTTACTAAATTTTAATTGCAAAAGTTTATCATTTTTTGAAATTGATCATCTTTTTTGTCTTGAATCTTCTGAAGGTACCATTACACAAAAGATTTGGAAGCAGACGAGGAGGTAAAAGAAGGATTATATAAATGCATTGAGCGCATGGTCTCTGATCCCAATAAACAAGATGAGATACACAACAAGCTCTTGCATTTCAATGAGAGTCTTGGTATCTTCGGCTTGGCTATAGCTGTACGATTTAGATCAAAAGATCCTCTTGGTAATTAATTACAAAGTCTTTAAATTTTAATTCATTGGATTTTTTTTCAAGTTTGTGCTTAAATTCATTTGCTAATTTTTATTTGTCCTTACATGCAACATATTGGTGGCAGCAATTTGACAACCAATGCGCTAATTTGCAAAAGTTTGCAGTTCGAATATTGTTCCAAACATGCAGTGCTTCTGGTTGTGAATGCAATTAGAGTGTTTTTTAGCGTATATACACACCAAGAAGCGCAACCGTTTAGAGCAAAAACGATTGAATGATATGGTATTTGTCCAGTACAACCTTAGGTTGAAGCGCAACCAATAGCAGAACAAGACCCCTGAATCATGTTCCATATTCTTAGATGATGGTTATGCATCATCATATTGGGTTGTGGAGACTCAGCCAATAGCATTTGACAATGAAGACCTCTCATGGCTGGATTTGGACCCACTTCCACAACAACAGGATGTGGGAGTTGATGTTGGACAGGCGCCTTCTAGACAAGGGGAGTCAAGTCAGGTGACCCAAGCCCAGGCACCCAATATTGAGGATCAAAATGTAGATGATGGCTTAGAGTCTAAGTCTTAGGCCTCTGAGCTTGAGGATTCAGATGATTCTAATGATTAGATTGTTTAGTCCTTAACTCTAGTCTTTTCTATAGGCCTTTTTGTTGGTGTATTTTGATTCAGACATGGATCGCACTTGATGATAAGTGTTATTTTGCTTCTGTGAACTCTTATTTGCTATATAGATGAGAAACTTTGCATATTTTGTGTATAATGGTTTGAACTCACATGGATGTACATGAATAATTTAAAAAATTTAAAAATTTGAATATTTTTTGTATTTTTGGTGGACCAATTTTATGATCCATTTTTTTCTCAGATTTTGTCAGGTTCCAATTCTCAGGGTCGGTCGGTTCGTCCACTGGTTCTGTTTTTGTAACCTTGGCTGCAACCCAATGTACATGCCTCGACTCAACTATAAACTGGCTTAGGGTGCTTACTGCAAAGCAAATATTTGGCCTGGTGTTATCCAAGTACATCAAGGATCCAATCAGCTGCCTGTACATAGTGGGATCCACCAAATATGAATCTGAAGCAGAATCACTCAACTTCTTCAGATTTGGCACCATAGGTGTAGCCATGGATTTGCGGACAATCATACGTTCAAGATCTCAACTCTATACTTCCCTTAAGTGAGGAAGATCTCACTCGGTTGCTACCACACCTCCAATCTCAAGAAATAATGCATCAAGCCAAGATCCTTCATTTCGAACTTCGAAGCCAACTACTTTGTGAGGGAGGTACTATTGAATTCGACACCTCCCCCATCATCAACAAACTATGCTGCAACTACTCCCTTTCTGCTTGACCACCATGCTCCCTCTGCATTTGAGTATCATGCTCCCTATTCATCTAGACACCTTGCTCCCTTTGCAACTGAGTATCCTGCACTGAAGCAACCTGTTGCCCTTTGCATTGTTGATCCTTGTGTATCCATCTGTCATCTCCCATCAAGTGGTTTTACTGAGGCGATCCTCCTACTCCCTCAATAACACTGAATACCATCCATGACTCTCTTTGAGCTTGCAAACTGGTTGACCCCATAACCTATATAATGTGTCGTCCTTAATGCTAATATGGACTGCATGTTTGCTTTTATAGATCCACTTGGAAGTCACCATTGACTTCATCGTTGGTCTTGGAATTATCTCCCACACGTCATTCTTCATGATGGACTGATACTCTTCCATCATGGCATCCTTCCAAATTTGTTGGCTTGCTACCTCCTAATAACTGGAAGGTTCAAAATCAATGATGTGACTCATCAATGCCATATAACTTGAGAATCTCTTAGGTCGTTTATTCTCCCTGAAAGTACCACTGGGAGTTGCATGTCCCTTTGCATCCTTCAAAGTATCACGAAGCTAAGTTGGCCTCTTCCTGATCACTACAACATCTGTAGGTATATCCATTGCCTCTGTTGGCTCTAATGACTTATGATAATTAATATCAACTCTTACAGGGACAATCACTCATGGAAGTGACACATGGCTTGTTAATAGTGGTGCTTCTAAGCACATGACCGGTTACAAGAATTCTCTCACAAATTTGGTTCAAAAGGATACCTCATATGGTGAAGCTCGGTGATGATTATTAGTATCCCATAAAAGGGGTAGGAGAAGCTTCCTACAAGTTGGATTCCGAAAAACATATGTACCTAGTTTGAAGAAGAATCTCATTTCCATCTCGGCATTAGAGGAACGTGGATACAAAGTTGCTTTTGTTGATGGCCAAGTTCTCATGTGGCCAAAGGGAAAGACTATTGATGATGCTGGTGTGATTGGTGTTCAAGAGGGAGGCCTGTACAAACTGAAGGGACACTCAGATTCAACATTGGTACATAGCACTGTGAACTCACGTGAGCTATGGCATAGAAGACTTGCTCACTTACATTACAAAGCATTGTTGGTCGTTAGCAAGATGGTGAGAGGTCTACCAAAGATTCAAGCAAACCATGATGGCATATGCAAAGGATGCGCACAAGGAAAGAACGTGAAGAGTTTGTTTCCAAGCAATGACATCAAAGCAAAAGGAATCTTGGACATAGTACATTCGGACGTTTGTGGACTGATGTCATTAACATCACGTAGTGGATGACTTCAAGACATTCTTGCAAGGAAGCAGAGATCAAGAGGGAGTCAACCAAACAATCAAAGATAAGTATTTAATGTTTTATGAAACAAGTGCTATTTATTTGAATTGTTATCTTATTGATAAATAACACAAATATTTTTATTGATATAACTATTTAAATTAGTACTGGTTAACCCTTGTGTACATTTCTGTCAGGTCCACTATGGAAGCAATGAAGGCTATGATACATGATCAAGATTTACCATTACACCTATGGGCAAAGGCAATCAAAACCATTGTATATGTGTAGAACCAAACTGTTCACCGTGTACTTGGGAGCAAGACGCTAGAAGAGATATTTACAGGAGAGAAGCCAAAGGTCAGCCACTTGAGGATATTTGGTTGTCCTATATATGTGCATATTCCTAAGGATAAGAGAACAAAGTTAGATCCTTTATGCAAGAAGGGTATATTTGTTGGATATAGTGAGTCATCGAAGGCATACAGAGTCTACATTCTTGGTTACAATCAGATTGAGACTAGAAGAGATGTTACATTCGATGAGGATGTGACTTTTAGTAGATCGAGGTAGACTCATTCGGATGAGGTCCATGATGAGGAGCTTGAAGCTCCTAGAGTTGCAGAGACAGGTGTAGATGATGATGTTGCTCAAAAAGAGCATGTTATGGAAAATCTTGATATGGCAGAACTGCAGACACCTGTAGATCCACCCCAACAAATGATTACACATAAGAGAAACCCAGCTTGGGCTCAAAAGATTATTTAGGATGTAGAGAGGTATGGTGCTCTAGATGGATCCTTCGGAGAGAGCAAGAGACCTCAACCATATTCCAGCTACGTGGCATTGTTATGTGACATCATTGATGCAGAGCCTTCCAGTTATGTAGAAGCAACTAACAATAAAGTATAAAAGGATGCCATGATCGAGGAATACCAGGCCATTATGAAGAATGATTTTTGGGATGTGGTTCTGAGACCGAAAGGGAAGTCAATGGTGACTTCCAAATGGATCTACAAGACAAAGCATTCAACAGATGGAAGTATCGAGAAATACAAGGCAAGGTTCATGGCTCGTGGTTTCTCCCAGAAAGAAGGAATAGATTATGAGGAGACATTTGCTCCTTTGGCGAGATACACTTCGATTAGAGCTCTACTTGTGATAGATGAAGTGATGAAATGGAAGGTACATCAGATGGACGTGAAGACAACTTTCTTGAATGGTGTAGTAGAAGAGGAAGTGTACGTGGAACAACCACAGGGATTCAAGACACATGATAGGCAACCACATGTGTGCAGATTAAAGAAGGCCTTATACGATTGAAGCAGATACCTAGGACGTGGTATTGCAAAATTGACAGTTTTATGATGAGCTTGGGCTTTACCAAGAGTAAATCAAATTCCAACCTTTACTATTGGGTTGTGAATGGTGGACCAGTGATATTGTTGTTATATGTGGATGACCTATTTCTAATAGGGGATGAGAAGCTCATCGTGGAGTGTAAGAAGGAGCTTGTTGCAGAGTTCGAAATGAAAGACCTGGGTATGATGCTTTATTTCTTGGGTCTAGAGGTGTGGCAGAAACCAAATAAGATTTTCCTTAGCCAAGGAAAATAGGCCGTAGAGAACCTGGAGAGATTCGAGATGTTGGATTGTAAACCCATGCCTACACCGATGGTGACAAACCTGAAATTATTGATTGACACTTCTTCAGAGATAGTGGATGCCACCGTGTTTAGACAGATGATTGATTCGTTGATGTATTTGGCGAACACGAGGCCATATATATGCTTTGTGGTGAACACATTGAATCAGTATATGGTTGAGCCGAGACCTACGTTGCACGAAATGTGGAAACATGTACAAGTTTCGGAAACGGGAACGCTTGGAAACGTGACCGCGCCAAAATGGGTACATCATGGAAAATGCAGTATATATGTAAATATATATATATATAGTTTTTTTAATAACACATTGTTATAACATATATAGTAGCCGCGCTACCATATTCTATTTTTCAGATACAGTACATTTTTCAGCCAGAGCTCTTACATATGAGATGCTGAGATGAGCAGTTTTGATGGATCATTATTTTGTTAGTGGACTATTATACTCTCCCTTTGGGGTGGCCTTAAAACTCTTCTATGGCTGAAATTTAACAGAGTTTTTCCCTGTTGTGTTACTAACCTGCTAAAACTAGCAAATAGAAAATGATAAAATGTGCCCAAAATCACTTTGGGGAAGTTAGTACGTTAGTGCAATATACATATACAAAATTTATACAAAGTTGCCAAGAGAATATTGTTGAAAAAATTTGAGTGAATATGAGGAAAAATCAGACTTGAAGAACCCAACCAACTAAGACTAAAATGTAGAAATTTTTTAAGGAGTTAGTGTGCTCTTTGCTCTTCAAATGGTTGAAGAAGTGGGGAATCTAACCAAAGAATCCCACTCTTCAATCCGGATAACCTGCAACTTGAAAGATAGCTAAACAAACACAAAAGAGGTGAGATTCTCACAATGATTAAAGAAATCAAACTATTCAACCAAGAAATGTTTGAAGTTCTTGAATGCAAGAGAGAAAAACTCATAAGATCTACATAAACTAAGAAGATCTTACCAAGGCAAAATAGTTTGCTTCTTTGGCCTCACTTGTACTTGAAAGAACTTGAGAAAATGGGAGCAAGTCACCACCCAACAACACAAGATCTCCTCCAAAGCTTTTTATTAAAAATGCCCAATGGCTGGAAATTACAGTAATCTCAAAGAATGAGACTAAAATGCAAGCAAGAGAGTGAGAGCATGAGAGATTCTCCCCAAATGAGGAGGGGAAGCCTCCTTAAATAAGAAAAATGAAAGAGAGAAGCTTTTTGCTTGCTAGACAAGTGTCACAAGGGAGAGAGGGAGGCCCAAGAGAGGGGGGCGAATTTGCTCAAGGAGGGCAAAACCAAGGTTTGAGATCTCCAATATAGAGAGAGAAACCCCCCTTTTAATGCTTTCAACCTTATTGCTATGTCAAATGGGGAGGAAAACACCATAGTGGGGCCCCTTCCATTGACTTTAGCTCATCCAACCAATCAAAGAGAGGAGGGGGCACCCCCCTAGAGTCAACAACTCAAAACTTGTTACATGCTTTCTTGGGGGGGGGGGCTTTGGGTCTTAAATTTATCTTAGGAACTTAATATACACATTAGAACCTTTACTTGGCTACCCCAAGTGACTATAGTCACTTTTCCAAAATTTGGCTTTCTAATTAGTTGCCAATTTTCTTGATTTTCTTCACTGACTTTGGCAAATGTGACCAAAACTTTATCAAGACTTGTCTGAATGACTTCAAACTTTTCCCAGGGGTGTAGGGGGACTCATGCCATTGATTTTGAGTACCCATATTCATTGGCATTAGATGCCATTTAACCCTCTTTTTAATACAACTTTTTTATGCTGAGGGACAATTTTTAATCACCGAAAATTAAAAAACCCTAGGAAAACTTAATGAAATTCCGCAAGACTCTGGATAACGTCTAGCATGGTAATATAGAACATTCCTAGGCCTCAATCACCTTATGGACTCAATCACTAGAACACCTTTCACCACTTTGGAGGTAATTTTGAGTGAAAAACTCAAATAACTAAAATCTTTAAAAAGAAATTTTAATTATCCAAGTGAAAAAACACTCGATGAAAGGACGTCCCTAATGGCTAAGTATTAGGTGATTAAGTTACAAAAAACTAGACCTTCATGCTGACATATCCTTACAGAATCCCCCGCAGGGGTGCGAAAATTTCATAGATAGAAGAAGAGAAGAAGACTTGCCTCGCATGATATAATCATTAAGTACTTCATTCTTATCTTCAAGGCACATCCAACATGTGCATAGTACATCGTTGTCCACCTAGTTGGTTTTGGTAGTCAACACATTCATTCTTTTTCTACCTCAACTTCGTCTTATTCAATGTTGCATGGTCACCATTGTTCATTGAGGTGCCGAAGTCTAATTGAACGATCTCCAACTGGTTATGTGTCTTCTGGTTCAGAGAAGCTTAGAGCCACATTGTTGGTTAAGGAAAAGGAAGTGGATAAAATTCTTGAGCCAATTAGATGAAAATGGCCCTCGGTAGGTGTCAATATTGTTTCTGATGGATGGATGAATGTAGCACGCCATCCACTCATAAATTTCATGGTGTCTTCCCAAAATGGACCGATGTTCTTGAAAGTGGTGGATGGTCTTGGCAAATACAAGGATGCACAGTATATGGGTGAGTTGTTCATCAAAGTCATTGAGGACGTAGGTGTTGATTCTTGTGCACAAATCATCATGAACAATGCACCTATTTGAAAGGCTTTTGGCATGATTGTGGAAGCTAAATATCCATAGGTATTTTGATTTTAGAGGCCTTGCATTGCTAATTTGCTCATTCTTTGAATTTAGCACAAGTTTCATCTGGGCCCTAGGGGAAATGTCAATTTATAGATTTTCATTTGAGTTGTTAGTTGTACAATGTAGTCTTGTAGAGTCTAGAGTCTAGACTCATTTATACTTGCTTTTATTGAGCTTACATGTATTTTGGACACATTGTATTGTCCATTCTTTGAATTTAGCACTGAAATCCATTGTTTCATATGTGAGATGGATTGGCAAACTAATTAAGGATGCACACCATATCCGTAACTTTGTACAAAACGACACCAATTCCCTCACAATCTACAAAGAGTACACAAATCTTTCATTGTTGAAGATTGCAGATACTCGGTTTGCTTCCTCATTCATCATGTGCAAGATGTTGAGGGAGGTCAAAAACCTATGTTGCCAGGAAACGCGGGTACGGGTACAGGTAAGGCACTTTTTGAAACAGGGTACTTCAGTACGTCGGGGGTACTATATATATATATATTTATATAATATATATAATTATTAATAAT
>LPNX010528302.1:17532-108436 GCA_001517045.1 Pseudotsuga menziesii
CATTTACCTGCGGTCCTGCACTATACAATTCAGATGATGTCACAGCATTTTTGCCTGAAAGATAAGATGATTTTATTAACATCTGACAAGTGATGAAAGAGATAGGTCAATGGGACTACATTACAACTTAAAAATTGCCAAAAGAATTGGGTAAAAGTGACACATGTTTTATGTAACAGTGGTGGCTAGGGGTTGTCTTGTATGTGAAGAGCTGAAATGAAGTCCACGAGATTTGAAACCAGAACCACTAATAAGTAATTACTAATTACAAATTACCAAATAATATTTATTATTATTATCTCCTACTTCCACTTAATGATGAGGATAATTGAATACGACTAGACAGAAGATTATAAAATATTTTGGCTATCCTAAGATCTCTATGGGAAATTAGATGCTGCTTCTGTTTTGATTGCCATGCTCTCCTATAGTATACAATGTACATGGTTTTGGCTTGAAATAATAAAGTTGTGCCATTTACTCTGGCTCTTGAATTTAAAGTTGTGCCACTTGCACCGGCTACTAAGTTTAGACTCTTATAGTAAACACAACAAACATGTAGATTTAAAGGCACAAGTGTTATTTCAACGCCCTTATGTTGCATCGTAATGTTTAGGATTCTGCAGCGGGAACTATATAATCATTGTGCACAAATAAAGATGGCAATACAGTGTGCATGCCTGTTTGCATTCCCATCTTAACGAGATTGAATTAAAAATTAATATATTACACTGACTGTTTGGGTGCTACACTGCTACTGTCCACTGCTGAACAACACTGCTGAACAATGAAGATGGAGTCTGGACTGTCCGCCGATATCCCACTGTCCGTCGATGCCCGATACGCTGTGCACAATGAATATAGTTACGGTTTGGGGGTTTTTACCAATGCCGCAAGGATTTTAGGCTTTAGCAATGCCGTTGCGTGGGGCCACGATTAATTAAACACTGATTTTCATTTTAATTTTTATCAATTTCTTAAACCGCCGTACCACAGACGTACCCAAAATCGGGGTACGCCGTACCATTTTTTGAAAACGTACCATAATTTTTTTTACCACGTACCCGGTACGGCAACACTGTTCATGGTACGTGAGGGTACGTACCATTGCCGTACCCAAGTACCCGGTACATGTACCTGGTACCGGTACGTGTACCCGACCCCTGGGTATGCGTACCCATGCAACACAGTCAAAAACGCTATTGGGTCCATGGTTATTTCAAAGTTTTGGTCCTTTTAGAGAAACACGGATTAGATTGCTTCAAAAAAAGGTAAAGGATAGAGTGCTAGATGATGGTTGGTCGGAGAGGGTAGATCTTACCATTAAGATCATGGAGTTGGTCATTTCTTTGTTGCGGTTTGTAGACACGGACTAGCCCATCCTAACAGATGTTCTTGAGGGGTGGGATTCCATGATTGAGTCCATGAGGACCATTGTTATGGAGAATGAGTGTATTGAGTATGAGACATCGACAGAGAACTTATGGTCTACCATACAAGATATTCTTATCTCCAGGTGGGATAAGAATTGCACACCTTTGCATCGCTTGGCCCACTCATTGAACCCCAAGTTCTGTCGTCATGACTAGCTCAATGGTGGGTGGGGGCCCTCACGCAGAGTCTCTACTCACATGGATGGAGAGATTTCATAGGGGAGGAAGATAGCATTTAGACGGCTACTTCAAGATAGAGACATGCTTGAAGAGGTAGAGGAGGGTTTTGTAGAGTTTTCCACTACCACTGGGAGATTTAGAGGCTATGACGTTCTTAGAGACATGGGGGTTAAGAAACCTTATGTTTGGTGGGAAACTCATGGGGAAACATGCCCTATTCTACGAGAGACAGCCTTGAGGGTCATCTCTCAAATTACTTCATCCTCTTGTTGTGAGAGGAATTGGAGCGCATATGAGAACTTGTACAGTATGAAAAAGAGAAGGACTGAGCAGTCTAGGACCATTGTTATGGAGAATGAGTGTGTTGGGTATGAGACATCGACAAAGAACTTATGGTCTACCATACAAGATATTCTTATCTCTAGGTGGGATAAGAATTGCACACCTTTGCATTGCTTGGCCCACTCATTGAACCCCAAGTTTTGCGGTCATGACTAGCTCAATGGTGGGTCGGGGCCCTCATGCAGAGTCCCTCCTCACATGGATGGAGAGATTTCATAGGGGAGGAAGATAGCATTTAGACGGCTACTTCAAGATAGAGACATGCTTGAAGAGGTAGAGGAGGGCTTTGTAGAGTTTTCCACTACCACTGGGAGATTTGGAGGCTATGAGGTGCTTAGAAACATGGGGGTTAAGAAACCCTATGTTTGGTGGGCAACTCATGGGGAAACATGCCCTATTCTATGGAAGATAGCCTTGAGGGTCATCTCTCAAATTACTTCATCCTCTTGTTGTGAGAGGAATTGGAGCGCATATGAGAACTTGTACAGTTTGAAGAAGAGAAGGATTGAGCAGTCTAGAGTAGAGACGATGGTGTATGTGCACTCCAACCATTGTCTTATTTATAGGAAGAGGGAGGAGTGGGTGAAGGGAAAGACAAGGATGCCGGATGTCTTTCCTAATGATATGGGTTTGGATAGTAGTTCTGAGTTGGCATTAGCCAACATGGATCTTAATGATCAAGTGCTAGCTTTGGTCACTTTTGATGATGGTGATCCTATGGAGGGGTTGTCCTCCATACTAACAGAGATGTAGATCGTCAGATGGGCAGAGAGGAGGAAGAGGAAGATGAGGGTCAGGGAAGTGATGAGTTTGTTGATCTATGATCTACCCCTTTTTGTATTAACTTTTTGCTACTACTAGTTGCCATAGGCATTCCGACATCTATGTAATACAATTTGATTTTGATGACTTAATGAAAAATCTGGTTTCAACATCTTGAGCTATCACCTTTGTGTCTCATTGTGATTTGTGAATGACAGAATGTGTATTGTGTATTGATTCTAATTAGTAATTTCTATTGAATATTTGTAAATGTTCTAGTTATTTTTGCACAAGTCACATAGCTTAAAATAGTTACTTTTCAGCACTTGGGTATTTGTTGTCTTGGTGTAAAACCCTCGAACCTTCAATGGAAAATCATTTTGACTCCATAGCCCAATAGACTAGGCACTAATCTTTAGTTGTTGTTCCCCCTTAGTGTTGGTGACTGCTGCTTTGGTGTGTGAACTTGTTACTGCTTGTGGTTTTGTCATTTCAACCATCTTTGAATCAAGCATTTGTTCTCTTGTGCTAGGGTCTGATTCAAACCATATCTGATTTTAACCTTGAGATTCTACTTTTGTCTAACCTAAGTCCCCCAAGAGTAATTCAGTTACATGTACCTAGCACATAATATTCCCCTAGACCTTGGATAATCATTTTATTCACTGAAAATACTCATTTGACTCAACATATCAGATCTGTCATATATAAATCAGATTGCATAATCATCTCTCAGTGAAGTATTTAATTGGTCTAGGGCTTAAATATCAAGTCACTCCTTATTTCTTAGCTGTCTTTCCTTCTTGAGGTGTCTTGATTCTCTGAGATTTGTTAGATTTTTACAGTTTATTCAATATGATCTAAGATCTTGTCTGAGAGAAAAACATGCACAGCAATAATCACAAGAGACAATAGACACAAAGATTTTCCTCGAGGAAACCATAAAGGAGAAAACCCCGCAACTTCATCAGAGATAGAATGAGCACCAATATGGAGATGTTCTTCAGCAACTTCTCTCTCTCCCACTTGTGCGAACTTGATGAGTGAGTGGATAATTATAAATAGAGAGGCACCCTCTCTATTTTTACTTTATCTTTACTTGACATTTTCCCTCAACAGGGCCGACTTCTCTAGGAGAGTCTACTAATCCTATTATAACTTAACTCTGGCGTCTAATGCCTTGACATACAATGGAGGATTAACCTCAATGACTTTACATGACTTAAATACAATAATAACTCTCCCGAACGGAGGAATAAACATCTCCGTCGGGGTACAATAAAATACGATATGAAATATACAAGTGAATATCTTCCAAAGTTACAATTACATTAACACTCCCTCTTAACTAGGAAGGTATTCTCTTGAAACAGACATCAATACATATAAGCACGAGTCTTCAATGATGGATCATCATTGTCACTGTTGCTGCTGTCCTCATCATCTCGATCAAATGGTGATATCTCTCGAATCTACTCATCATAGGAAGTTCTACAGAGCCAGCCCTTTTTCATGTTGGATGTAGGCCTAGCCTCCATGTAGGTCTTTAAGCCATCAAGTAGGTATAGCTCAAGACTTATTATATTGCCTCTACAAAACCTGAAGGAGCATCCTAGAACTGATTATATGCCTCTGCAAAACCTGAAGGATCTCCCAGGACTGATTATATGCCTCTGCAAAACCTGAAGGAGCATCCCAGGACTGATTATATGCCTCTGCAAAACCTGAAGGATCTCCCAGGACTGATTATATGCCTCTGCAAAACCTGAATCCCCTACTACCATCTCGTCATCTTCAAATCATCTCATCGTCACACGGAGCACAGCCCAGATGCACACATCTTAACCATGCTGGAACGACCACAACCCTTACATCTGCACCTGTGAGGACACACCTACCACCATGTGATAAAGGCTCTCGTCCATCTACGTCTTTCGGACTCATCACCTCCCCTTGGAGGGAATCTCGATCTGAAGTACACCAAGCTTTTCTCTGAAGTATTCAAACTTCACTCTAGCTAGTGGCTTGGTCAACACATCAGCTATCTGCTCATCCGTCACAACATACAGGAGCGTCATTGCTCCTCTCTGCACCATATCCCCAATATAGTGGTACTTGATCTCAATATGCTTCGACTTGTCATGGAACATTGGGTTCTCGGACAACTTTACACAACTCTGGTTGTCACAGAAGATACAAGTAGCCTCTAATTGGAGATCAAACAAATCAGACAATAGCTTCCTAAGCCATATTTCCTCACAACTAGCCGAACAAGTTGCGCCATACTCTGCTTCCGTTGTACTCAGTGCCATGCAAAACTGTTTTCTGCTAAACCAAGAAATCACACCTAATCCCATACTGAAACAGCACGTCGAGGTGCCCTTCCTATCTACGACACTACCTGCTCAGTCTGAATCAACATAACCCTGCAGGTTAACCTTTTGATTCACGTCATACTTGAGCCCCATAATCAACTGTACCTTTCAGGTACCTCAATATATGGTTTGCAGCAACTAGGTGAATTGGTCTTGGATCCGTTAAGAACTGGCTCAAAGTGTTCACAGCAAAGCATATGTCTAGTCTCGTGTTTGTTAGGTACATCAATGACCCAATCATCTGACGATACATCGTGGTAGTAATTGACTCCGATGAAGCATCGTAAAGTAGCTTCAAGTTCGATGCCATGGGTGTGGCTATTGCCTTGCAGTCCATCATCCCAAACCTCTTCAGGATCTCTACTGTATACTTCCCTTGACCAAGGAAGACTCCATCTGCACTTTGCCACCTCCATACCTAGAAAATAATGCATCATGCCCAAGTCCTTCATCTCGAACTCGGCAGCAAGCTTCCTCTTTGTATCTATAATCAAACCATCCTCACCTGTCACAAACAGGTCATCTACATACAGTAGGAGTATTATTGGGTTCCCTTTCTCAACCTTGTAGTAAAGGTTGGAGTCTACTTTACTTTGGTAACGCCCAAACTAGTCAAGAAGTTGTCCATCTTGTCGTACCATGTCTTGGGCACTTGCTTTAGTCCATACAAAGCTTTCTTCAACTTGCACACATGAGTCTGCATGTCATGTGTCTCAAATCCGAGTGGTTTCTCCACATACACTTCCTCTTCCACTACACCATTCAAGAATGTTGTCTTGACATCCATCTGGTGTACCTTCCATTTCATCATTACAGCTAGAGCAAGTATTGTTCTGGTGGAAGTGTATCTGGCTACAGGTGCAAAATTCTCCTCATAATTTAGCCCTTCCTTCGGGGAGAAGCCACGTGCCACAAATCTCACTTTATATTTCTCTATGCTGCCATCTGCAGCATGCTTGATCTTGTAGATCCACTTGTAAGTCACAAAAGACTTCCCTTCTTGTCTCGGGATCGACTGGTATTCCTCGATCATGGCATCCTTCCATTCTTTCTTTTCTGTCGCTTCTTCATAGCTGGAAGGTTCCTTGTTAATGATGTTGCACGACAGGGCTACATAGCTGGAGTATGGGCTAGGTCTCTTGTTTTCTTTGTGTATTCCTTCTGGAGTGCCATATCTCTTTGCATCTAGAATTGCCTCTCGTATCCATATTGGTTTCCTCCTGTGAGAATTCTTTTCAAGGGGTGGATCTACAGGTTCCTGAGGTTCTTCCATTTCTCGATCTTCTTTTGGAGTTGCTTCATTCATTGTTGTATCGCGAATCCTAGGTACTTCTGGTTCTTCAATAGGTAGTTTTCTGGATTTGTTGTTTGATGAGTCTTCGTCAAATGTCATGTCCCTGTTGATATCGATCTTCTAGTACCCTAGAAAGTATATTCTGTAATCCTTCGAGTTTTCACTATATCCCACAAATATGCCCTTCTTTCCTGAAGGGTCTAACTTCATTCTTTTCTCCTTCGGAATGTGTATGTACACCAAGCAACCAAATATTCTGAGGTGGCTGACTTCTAGTTTCTCACCAGAGAAAGCTTCCTCTGGTGTCTTGTTGTCCAGTATTCTATGTGGAGTACGATTTTGTACATACACAGCTATTCTTGCAGCTTCTGCCCATAAATGCATAGGAAGATCCTGATGATGAAGCATAGCTCTTGCTGCTTCCATAATCGTTCTATTCTTCCTTTCTGCAACTCCATTTTGTTGTGGATTGTATGGAGTGGTCAACTCTCTCTTAATCCCTGAATCTCTACATAATTCCTTGAATTCTTCTGATGTGAGTTCTCTGCCATTGTCTGATCGAAAGCTCTTGATTTTCTTTTTTGTGTGATTCTCTATCAAGGCTTTAAATTCCTTAAATTTGTTGAATACTTCATCTTTGTTCTTCAAGAAATATATCCAAGTCTTCATAGAAAAATCATCAATGAAAGAAACATAATATACATACCCACTCAATGAACTAGATGACATTGGACCACATACATCAGAGTGGATGACTTCCACGATTCCTTTTGCTTTGCTCTCGCTACCTGGAAATGTCTTCTTTATGTTCTTTCCCTTTGCACATCCTTTGTAGATGCCTTCATGCTTTGTCTGGATTTCAGGAAGACCATTAACTGCTTTGCTTGCAAGTGATAGTGCTCTACAGTGCACATGTGCAAGCCTTCTATGCCATTATTCACTTAGCTCCATGGAGTCATGGACCAAGGCTTGTTCAGGTTGGCCCTTCAATTTGTATAAGCCTCCCTCTTGCTCTCCAATCACTACTCCATCATCTATGGTCTTTCCTTTTGGCCATTAATAAATGCAACCCTCTTACCTTTTGCATCCAATGCAGATATAGAGAGAAGATTCTTCTTGAGCCCTGGTATATATAGAACATCCTTCATCTTCAAAGATTTTCCAGAGTTGAGCTTGTAAGAGGCTTCACCACTTCCTTTTATAGGGTATTGGTAGTCATCCCCAAGTTTCACCTTGTGAGGTGAGTCATGTTCAGATAGATTCACAAAGGATTCTTTAAATCCCGTCATAGGCTTGGAAGCCCCACTATCTACAAGCCAATCGTTGCTCCCATGTGAAATAGTACCTGTGAGAGCTGAAATCAGAACATATTCTTCATCACTTGAAGAATCTTCGTTGTCTCCTCTGGTTCTTTTCCTGGGAGGTTCATCATCCTCTGTATTGTGAGCATGATGTCTTTTCTTGTTGTTCTTCTTCTTTTTGTTGTTGGGACAATCTCTGGAAAAATGTCCCTTCTCATCACAAGTATAGCATCTGATATTAGATAGATCTCTCCTGGGTCTTCTAAGGTTATCCCTCTGATTCTAGTGGTGATTTTTTTCTTTCTTGTGATGAGAGTGCTCCCTTTTGTTATTCTTTGTGTGTCTTGTGAGAGCTTGATCTTCATTTCCCATCTTTTCTTCTCGAGCTATAATTCAAGCTTCTTCTTGTGAGCATTCCTTCTTCTTGTGAGCATTCCTCCCACAACCTACTGAAAGTGATTAAATTTCTTCTAGAACAAATTCCTTGAATAAAGGAGTCCCATGACCTAGGCAAACCGTTCAAGGTGGTCATCACAACTTCTCCATTCTCTATGTCTTCTCCCACAGCTTCAAGTTGTTCCTTGATTTGAGAGACCCTTGTAAAGTATGACTGTATGGTCTCTGCATTCTGGATCTTCACATTCTTCAACTGATTTCGCAAGGTCATCTTCCGATTATATTCTTTCCTTCAAATAGCTTAGTCAAGGAATCAAACATCTCTTTAGGTGTCTTTAACGAAGACACATGTGGTATAAGGTGATCCTTGATAGAATCATCAATAATCCTCTTGGACTTGACCAAGTTCTTCTTGTGTAAGGATTTAGCCTCATCTCCCTCTGGAACTGGAACCTCTTCATTTATGTAGGTGTCCAATTCATTCTCTTCAAAGACTAGTGAAATCCTATACTTTCATGCTCGAAAGTTATCAGCTCCTTCAAGCTTATTCTCAAGCTTGGTGTGGTGAGACATCTTTAATGAGAACCTCAAATGGAAATACAAAATATTTAGATCTTACCAATTTGAGATGCCCGAGATGGATCTGGAGCTGGTCTTCTGCAGTTTTGGTTTTTCTGGTCCAGAGTCAAACTAGGGTTTGACTTTCCTAGAGTTTTAAACAACCAAAAACTTCGATCTTGGTCTCAAAATTTCGATTTTGAGGAGGAGAACAATCCTAGGCTGATTGAACTTCAAAATTCCACTTCTGTGAAAAAACCTAATTTCCCGCAGTAGTGACAGGGAAGAAATTGAAAATGCTCGAAATCAAATTCTGCTTCGACCGAAAAATGCGCCCTTCTAAGGTGATTTGTCCTAGCCTCCTTTTCTTGATGATCTGTGAAGAGAGACCCAAAAATTAAGAAGCCCTAGCTTCTGCAGCTGCACTATGCCTTCTTCTCAGTTTGGCTCTGATACCATGTTAGATTTGTACAGTTTATTCAATATGATCTAGGATCTTATCTGAGAGAATAACATAGAATGAGCACCAATAGCAAAAGTAAAACCCAAAATATGGAGATGTTCTCTCCCTCCCACTTGTGCGAACTTGTCTTCTCTCTTATTCATGCGAACTGGATGAGTGAGTGGATAATTATAAATAGAGAGGCACCCTCTCTATTTATACTTTATCTTTATTTGACTTTTTCCCTTAACAAGGCTGACTTCTCTAGAAGAGTCTAATAACCCTATTATAACTTAACTCTGGGGTCTAATGCCCCGACATACAATGGAGGATTAACCTCAATGACTTTACATGACTTAAATACAATAATGACTCTTCCGAACGGAGGAATAAACATCTTCGTCGGGGTACAATAAAATACAATATCAAATATACAAGTGACTACCTTCCGAAGTTACAATGACATTAACAAGACTTTCCAAACAGGAGAGACTAGGGTCTCCCCCTTTGCCTTTTCATATAGCTGGCATAAAGTGACAAGAGCCCGTTCGGTGTGACAACTACTTCATCTGTAGTGAACGAGGCCCTTGATGTGTCACTGGGCTTAGCTGCCCCATCTTCTACCGTCCTAGATAGAATTTTTTTAGTGGCAGCTACAACTTAGGTAATAATAGTGTCATGCATTGGTAACGTCGTACCTTTCAATGGGAACATTTACGGGGCATGCGGGTCCATTTTTGCCTAAACTAGTCAAATACCAAGAGGAACTCAAGGGGGAAAAGTGGGGCCCCTCCAAAAACCCTAACATCATTTTAAACACAGAAAAACACCCCCTTCTATCTCATTTCTATCCCAAAAATGAAGGATAGCAATCCAGAAAGCAGTGAAAGGAGGCAATCCAGTCGCTTGACAATTTCTAGAACAACAATGAAGGGTTTGACAATTGATTGACTCTTAACAATCCGTCAATGAAGGGAGAGAACAGAGAAACAGTTCATCTTTAAGGGAAAAACAGTCCAACATTTGTCTTTGAATTTCCAGATTGGGCCTTGGCAGATTTTCTTTGTTTCAATTTTTAGATTTATCATTTCTCCATTCTCCTAGTTTCTCCAACCAAGATGGCATCATCAAATCCTCAATATCTATTATGGAAATATGTGAAGATGACAAAAGCAACAAAGGGTAGAAGGGGGACAACATTGATAAAATGAAACCTATGTCATTCTGAATGGAATGGCAACTATACTCTGGAGTCTGGTTAAAGCTCATTTTATGAACGTTCAAAAGGAGGGTGTTGAAAGTTATACTGGAGACCTAGAGGATCCCACTAGACTGCCTAGTATACAAAGAGAGCAACAAAGAGTTGATGGTAAAGCAGACACGTGAATCTCATGGCCATGCCAGGATGTCAATGACAATGAGTCCAATGAGGAAGAAATTCTGTTTAATGACGAAGTTTGTTTTGGTGATGAGAATGTGCTATCAAAATTATCAAAAAACAAATTGAACTTCATCACACGAGGCATTAAATCAAAATCTCTGTTGGATGGAATCATTCTTAGCCGACACCAAAGGATTCCTACTGTGAATAAAACTAGATTGTTGTGTCCCTAACCCAAAATGAGATTCCAAGAAGCAAAGCAGAGACAAACCCGGAGGCAACACCAAGAACAAAGCAAAACTGAAAACAATGAAACATTGAAACACGAAAAAATAATCTATAAATTAAATTATTAATACTACCTCTGGAATCTGAATCCACCTGCGTCACCTTTTGAGGTCACCTCTGCCTAGTAATCCTGATGTTTTCTGAAGCTGCCTGTGCCAATCTCTCACACAGCACACCGCTTGGCTCTCTTGATGAGGAGCGTGTAGGCATTCCTGGACAAATAAGGAGTGTGTGCAAGCTCCCAGCAACTGGAACTCCAAAACTGAGGTTCCCAAGCTCCCAACAACTGGAACTCCAGAACCGAGGTTCCCAAGCTCCCAGAGTTTGCAGCTCGACATGCCCTAAATGTTTCGAAGCTCCCAGAACCATTCTGTCTGGTTTTGGAACGTTTCGTACCCATTCCTAAGCTCCTGGAACATGGGAACTTGAAACAAGTTTCCTGATGGCCGGGACTGGTTCCGTGCAACATATATATATATATATATATATATATATATATATATATGTATGTATGTATGTATATATGTCTGTATGTGTGTCATTTTCTCATAGCTGGATCCTGACTTGTCAAAAAATTCTAGCAGATCCAGTTCCAGATCATGGTAACTTAGCAATAATGTTTTCCAACATGCAAAATTTGGATTCAGTCCCATTTTCTATGGCTAATACAATTTAACATCTTCACAAAGGTTTTCACTAAGTCATCATAGTCAGTAACAACGATAATATCAGCCTTCTGCTTTTAACTGGTATTTACTATTATATATCACCATATAGACTATGCACTGTATTGTTATAATTCTATATAAGAAAGGAAGAGTGTAATCAACATTCATAGTTTCCATTATTATTGATTATAATTGAAAGCTCTGCATATATTGGCTTATGATTGTCAACTTTCAAGTAAACTTTCTGTACCCTTTTCTTTATTACTTATGCAGTGAGAACTAACTAATGTCATTTCATGCCATGCAATTTCAGATACTTGTTGAAGATATCTGGGTATTTGAGAGATCTTTGTTTCAGCCAGGTTCAAGATGGCGAGTTTGTGGACGGATTGTTTTGTAGAAGCAGGGTATATGCCAAAAAGGTACACAATGCAATGCACGTTCCTGTATTCTTAAACATGCATGTACACAGGCAATCCATTGAATATCGTTTAAGAAAGTCAAATATATCATCTGTACGCTTTATACTATATAGTAATTACAAATTGTAATGTATGTTAAAAACCCATCTTACTGATGGAAAACATCTTAAGCAAATTGCTTGTATACAGTTTTCAAACAGGGATAACATTTCAAAACTGCTAATAAGATGCGTTGTGGAAATTTTGTAGGTTTGACAGCTGATCATGTCATTTTCAATTTACGATGCATGGCCATGTTAACAACCTTGGACTGATAGTCTGGCAATTAGTCTGTCGCAAGTCAATGGAAACTTGTGCCTCCTGTTGCAAACTACTCCTACTGTAGAACGAACAGACCTGAATGAGTGTAGACAGGAATAGGGTAATGAGAAAGCCTAATCAAGGACATGGAAGGGATTCGGTGTGCTTGATTGTAGACAATACAGCTGATGTAGTGTTATAACCCACAGTTTCAATTAAAGGCATGTGCTAGGACTGAATGTAAAATAATCCTAATACTTGAAACTGAAGCAAAGGGACCAAAATTAACCATTCAAAGCTTATTCTAAGAAACTGGGCTATTGGATAAGAAGACATCTTTTGAGCACTGAACTTAAAAGCACATGAGCAAGTTAGAGTTCCTTTCTGATTCAATAAGTTGTTTTATTGGAATGTCTAGCAGCCTTCTTATTCCGCAATTCATCTCTTGTTGCATTTCATTAATCTTCTCAATTTAACGTTTGTCTTCCATATTTCATTAACTTTCCTCAGTCCTCCTGGACCGTCTGCCCATGAATTGGCTTTGCATGTGTAGATGGGGAATTGGCTTTGCATGTGTTGATGGGGAATCATATCATGCCGTAGCAGTGGATAATGTAATGGATTCATAATACAGCTTGTTTTGCAAATTATTAAGCATATTGAAAGATATTTGCTTATCTACCAAGAAAGCCTCAATTTTGAGTAAGCAAAATTGCGATGAGACTGGCTTCACAGTTACTTTCACCAGGTTACAAATCGTTGAGGAATAAATTCATTCCTACTACTACATGGAGTTTGAATGGAATGTGCTTAATTTGAAGTTCCATATGAACATTGTAAATTTGAGATAGAGATTTGTTTAGAAATGGGAATGAGAGGATTTGATATAACATTTTAGGATGAAAAATTTAGTTGATTGGATGTACTGAAATATATATTTGGATATTTGGATTTTAATATCTCATGTTAGATTTTCTTAAGATCTGATTAGATTATCTAGGATCTTTATCTGAAAGAATAACAAGTACAGCAAAATGCATAAGATATAAAAGATACACGACACAGATTTTCATTGGGGAAACCATAAAGGAGAAAACCCCACAAACTTCTTCAGAATAGTAAGATGATCAAAAACAGAAATAAGGAATGTTCAGCCGCTATCTTTCTCTTCTCTTCTGACTGTCTCTCTCTCATGTGCCTTAGAGAGTGTGTGGTGTGTATAAATGAGGGAGATCACTTCCCTATTTATACCCTTTCAAGTCATTGACCAAATATAACATTCGAGCCTACATGTCATCTCACATGGGGCCCACTTCTCCTAGAGAAACTACAGGTACATATTACATGATGGTACATTGGGGACTATTGCCTTGACTTACAACGGAGGTTGTACCTCAAGGTCTAGACACAATTTAGACATCTCGTAAATGGGTAACACACATCCCCAGTGGGGGTTCAACATACAATGATCAGAATATTTTCTAATGTTACAAATACATCAACACCTTTAGGCATCTCTATAGCAATGGGAATGAGAGGATTTGATATAACATTTTAAGATGAAAATTTTATATGATTGGATGTAGTCAAATATATATTTGGATTTTAATATCTCCATTTAGGCATTTAATAAAAGTTTTCATAAAATTTACGAGTTCCAAATTCTTAATAAAAAATTTCATGATATTTAATAGTAATTTATGAGTTCCAAATTCTTAATAAAAGTTTTCATGATATTTAATAGTAATTTACGAGTTCCAAATTCTTAATAAAAGTTTTCATGAAATTTAATAGCAATTTACGAGTTCCAAATTCTTAATAAAAATTTTCAATAAAAGTTTTTATGATATTTAATAGTAATTTAGAGTTCCAAATTCTTAATAAAAGTTTTTCATGAAATTTAATAGTAATTTATGAATTCCAAAATTTTAATCTATATTTTTGATATTATTGTAGTCAAACTGCATATTAAAAATATATATATCTATTTATAACGTGTTGAAAAATAAAACCTATAACAAGTCAAATTAAAAATATTATTAAAGTATGCTTTTATTTTTGCTTTATTAAAAGCATATAATTATGAGTGTATTTATACTCAATATTATTAGAGTATGCTTTTATTTTCGCTTTTAATAAAAATGGTTTTATTTTTGCTTTATTAAAAGCATATAATTATGAGTGTATTTATACTCTCTTATACTTGGTAGAAGAAAAATAAAACCAATAACAAGTTCAACTAATTTATTTATTTATTTTTGCTTCAAATATTCTAGAGTAAGTTATGAGATTCAATGTATATAGAAATAGTATTAGGGCTATATAATGATATATTCTACCAAATCCAAGGGGAAATATATTGACAGCATGCAGACATTTTGACTTCCAGGGAACGAACTGATAGTTCTAACAACTAGTTTGACTTCCAGGGAACGAACTGATAGTTCTAACAACTAGTAATGGGTCAAGCGAATAGTAACAGGTCGAGCGAATAAAGGCCTCTTCACCTTCAGCTCTGGGCTGGAAATGTCATCACATCAGGATATTTTTTCCTTCGAACCTTTCAGTATTCCTAGACTACTGGGATCCTATCTTGATCTTGTGGCAATTTTGCATGCATATATATTTTCTAATGTATTGTAAATATTTTTACTAGACTAAAAAAATGAATTTTTATATTAAAGCTTGAAAAAAAATCATAATTATTTCAATTTTTTTTGATAAATTCAATTAGATAATTATTATTATTAAGAAAGATACATTTAAAAATAAAATAAAAATTAATAAAAAGATATAAAATAATTTTCATTATTAAAAAAAAACTTAAAAATAAAAATAAATAGTTAGGCTATTACTTTTAATTTGTGAAATGGAAATGCGAAATAAGAAATCAATACAATTTGTAATTAATATATCATGTGTCAAAATTGCAATGAAAAAGAAACATAAATGAAGTACTTGATGGGTAACTGCTATTTTATATTATTTGATATTAGCATAAATATATTTTTTTTCTCAATATCTTTCATTGGGTAACCAATAAGAGTTTTCATTGAATTGATTAGTAGATTATAAATTTCAATTTCATGTTTTATTTTTTAATATAATACGGGTAGTTAGTACTACAATTATACAATTAATTGGATGCTTGTAAATATAATTTTTTTAGTGGAGAAAAAAGGTACTAACATTTTGGTATGTTGATTGGGCTTCATAGCAATTAGTAAGATGAACATGTTGATTTGAGTTTGCATGTTTACAACAAAATCAAATAGAAAGAATAATTAAATTTTAAGATGAAATAAATAAATAAAATGTTAAATTTGAAAAACTTGAATTTTTGTAAATGGTTAAGAGGATGATCGTCATTATTATAAAAACAAATAGGAAAATAATTAAAACTAAAGATGAACATATTGATTTGAGTTTGCGTGTTTGTAGAACAACCAAGTAGAAAGAATAATTAAATTGAGATCAATTAATTGAAGAATGATTGTTTGGAAGAGTTGTGAAGAATCTGAAATTTGTAAAAGCTCATACATTTGAAAGAAAAAAAAATTGATTGGCCTGGAAGATAATTGTCATTGTTATGAAAGGTGATAGGAAAATATATAAAATTGAAGAAACTGGGAAAATATCATTGCGTTGTGGTCTAGTGGTTGTGATAGGTTGTAACCATGTTAATTACCTTGGTAATAGGACATAATTGCCATAGTTAGAAAGGTAATACGAAGATAATTAAACTGAAGAAAGTAAAGAAATATCATTGGGTTGTGGCCTAGTAGTTGTCAGATTATGTTCTAGTGGTTGAGATAGGTCATAACAATGTAAAATGCCTAGTTTCAAATTTTGTCATGCACAAAACCATGCATCATAAATTTGGTAGAGTTTGACACTATTCATATACAACATTAAGTCAATAACAAAAAAGTTGGGGAAAATGAAGCTGGAGTCTAATTAGATTTGTAGAACCAATATTAAATCATTGTCGTTAATTCAATTTGTATAAATGCCTTGTGATGTTTGAAGTAACGATTTATTTAAAGTTGAAATAAGAAGGGATATATGGAGGTTTTTAGAAAGAAAATAAACATGAAATTTAACTAGTTATTTTGACTATTGCCTTCAAGGAAGAAAATAATTAGCATTATTAAATATAAAGATCAAATTAATCAATGTGCCTTCACTTTTGATGATGTAGTGGTTTATGTTAAATGTTGAAAAAGTAAATTTATTTGGGAACATTTTTTAATGATAGAGATATTGAGTTGATAAGCATAACATAAAGATCATTACATGAGTGTCTAAAATGTGGGCATTTTGCGGTAAATACGTCCATTCAGTTAAAATTGTTACATAGCCACGAAATAAAAATTACAATAATGTTGAAATAGAACACTTGTTATTTTCCAAGTCAATATTTTGTACTCATCTTATTGATTTATGATGTAGAAAAATTATAACATGCAAAATCTTAAAGGTGGGTCCAATTGCAGAATGATACAAGTCACTTGTAATTATAAGTATATATGTTTTGAGTTCAATGAACATCTTTTCAAAACTAATTCAACATTGATGTTAAATTTGAATAATTTCATGAGTTATATCGTATATATTATTAAGCTACACTAATATTTATCATACTTGGTATAATTACAACAAACTAAAGGACAAGTAAATTAGTAGAAATAAAGTGAAAAATGAAATGATATGTAGTCATAATTTTTTTAAACAACTTCATAGTTTCTCTCACTACATATCCTCTACATATACCTCTTGGAAGTGGACCCTTATAGTTTAATTTTAATTATAGCCCCCAATATTTTGTGATTTTAATGAGTACTATACAACACAAAAACATAACTTTTTGTAATAATGTTTGACATAGATTTCATTGTAAAGTTGTTCTTATCTAATTAAACTTAATATACTTAATGTAATAATAATTATAAAAAGGTGGTAGTTGACTAGTAGAGTAAATATATCAATGTAATGTTTTTGCAAATCATAAGGTATAATTTTCACATGGTTAAGTTATTCAATTAAATGGAGAAGTTTATGCATAACATTTATAAGTGACTTCCTATTATGTTTCTTCTAATTGATTAGACATTATAATGCTCAAACTTCTCATTAAATAATATTGTCATTCATATAGTAATGTTATCACGCATATAGTAGTTAGGCTACCATATTCTATTTTTCATATTCCAGTACACTTTCCAGCCAGTTCCTTTACATATGAGATGTTGAGATGAGCATCTATGATGGATCATTATTTGATGATGGACTATAGTACTTTCCCATGCCATGACTGAGTTTCAAGACATTCATATTTGAGGATTGATGTAGCCATTTAGCCATTCACAGAGTAGTTAGTATTGCCCAAAGTTGTAGCAAAAGTTTCTCATCAGACAGATGTTGTTTCAAATTGGTTATTTACATGTATATGACTCAACAGATATTATCTTGTGTTATGGTTATTATTGCTTTTATACTCAATCTTGTGACATGTCTGAGCATTTAGTGTCATGATCTGGCGGTCATATAAATATGTGGACTTGGATGTATTGATATTATGTATGTATGTCCCTACCTAGACCTAGAAGTTCTTGACCCATACTCATTGGTCTTACCCTCCTTAGGGAGAATAGAGGTGATCATTCCCACTATACTTGGGCTTGCTAGTGTTGGTTTCATTGTTCATTATCTCCACCCATCCATTACCTTCCAGTTATGCTTTTAGTCCGACCTACTACTTGACTTGTGGCATGGAGGACCTTTCCCCACTAGAGCCTCTGTGTTGGACAAGCCTCCCTGTTTATTTGTGTCTCGGCTCTAAGTTGCCTAGGTTGTGTTGGCTAAACCTGAAACAAATAGCGCTGCCATCAATACAATGTATTTGGAAATGAAATGAATATCTTATAAAAAACCCATTCATGAAAAGTAGTTTTTTTGAACATACATGAATGCAAGGCAAGCCTAATGAAATTGGCTATGAAGTATATTGAAATGAATATCTTGTAAAAAAATATTCATGAAAAGTAGTGTTTTTAATGCATGGACCAAGGCTATGGAAATTCGAAGGCCCAAAAAGCAATGGTTCTTAAAAAGTTATATCTAAAGATGGATGGCCTCACTTGTATTTGATTTGGATTGTGAGCATCTGTCAAGGTGAATAAGCACCTCTGAACGTAACTTATCCATTTGTGAGACACCTCCATCCTCTGTGTTGTTGTTTGTCCAGCATATGCTAGAGTGAATATCCCCTTTCCATATCCATAGTGTCACATTGTCAAGTTGGTAGTCACATTTTATCCTAATAATTTGATTTCTAGCCCTCACCCTTCACTAGCAAATTGATTACAACTATGGAGTGAGTATGGTCTTGAAACTCTGGTCTGAGTTATAATTAATAAAAGAAACTCTATATTTAGTTGATAGATCGCCACTGAAATGATTGCTACTTGTTATAATTTTTATTTGAATGATCTGTAGAGCATGTATTAACCTCTAAACACTTGGAGCAGATTGATGTTAGCCTGGGTTATATTATTGATTTTTTTGATCAGTTACAGATTATTATTATATATGTCTGGGCGTATTGGATATTGTACCTGATCATGCAGAGATCTCTAGGGTGTATGAGTATGCAGCTTAGATGAATTTGGGCTCCCTGAATCCAATCAGACAATTTATTTTTAGTTAAGGGAAGTTACAGTGATGATTTGTCTCAGTGTACCATTCTGGTGCAGTTTTGCCATGTTGAATGGTCTGTCAGAGGATAGAGGTGATTTGATTGGTTCACCTAGGGCGTTGTATGAGGAGGGGGTGATCCAGCCACTTGTTTTTACCATATTACCCCCCTCCTAGAGATCCTGGTGGGCTCAGTTTGACAACGTTGGCACTCCAAGAAGCAGTTTGGGCCATATCACGGTTCTCGAGGCAAATTAAAAATAATAAAAATGGCTACTGAAGAATTCGATTTGGGCTACTGAGGTAAGGAAATGGCATGGGATGAGTTCTTATTATGAGTGTGATGGCTTCCACCCCTTCTCCGGCAGTTTCAGCACTTGGATGGACCCGCATCCATCTCTCCGCCTTATTTTATTATTTTCTGGAGCTTTTGGAGGCTCACGATTTCCTCGGAGAGGCACTATTTTGCATTTAAAAAATATATTTATTTTTATTGTGCCATGGGGACACACTAGGGGTGTTAGCTAATACCCCCTGGATCCACCATGAGCTTTATTCATTTTTATTGAGTGGGATCCCCTCTTCTAGGGTGATTTAGTCCATTGGTATATTATATTATTGTATTGATCCATGTACTTTATGTTGAGATCATCTCAACCGTTGATTATAAAATTTTGATCTTTTAATCTTAGCCACCCATTTGAAAGGTGGTTAGGATTTTGTTATCTCTCATTCATTTTTAAAGGAGAGAGCTTCTCATTGTAAAGTGGGGTGGAGAGATCTAGAGATTTTTGGCTCTGGGCTATTGGAATAAAAATACTTTCTTGGGCATCTTGGATCTTGGAATGCTTGTGGTGATTGTAAATGATTCTTCCTCTGCATTGACAAACATCGGAGGCCATCTTGATTTTATCTTCAACCAACATTGTTTTGCAGGCAAAGAAGACGTTTTGGAGGGGTGTGAATTGGTGGGGAGGCCTACCCTTCAAGCTTCAAGAGGACGTTTTGGGTGACAGGGAGTTTTTTTTGTCTTTTGTACCAACAATTCATGTTTCTCATCTCTTTGTATGCATCTCTTTCCATTCTTGATTGATTGATTGATCTTTGTGTCCTTGATTGATAGGAATAGGAAAACCAATTTGGTTGAAGGAGGCAAAACGTTAGCAAGAAGGGCTCATCAAAGTTTGGCATTTGATCTTTGTGGGAAGTAATCCTTGTCACAAGCCTCTTCCATTTTCATCTTTTAGGTATGTTCCATGAGGTATTAAATTCTTCTATCATATCCATCTATTCTCTTAGATCTCAAAACCCTCATTGATTAAAACCCTCATTTTTCACCTAGTTCTAGATTTACTTAGATCTAGCTTGTCTTTGGGAATAATAAAAGGAACCCGCCTCTATAACATCCACGGAAATTTGGATCTACAGTTTGGTGGCAATTGTGCTTCATTTGATACATTTTCCAAGGCACTTAGCCTTCCTTGAGTGAGGTTGCACTCCTTGGTTGGGTGAGGTTTGCTAGTTATCTCACTTGGGTAGGTGAGATCCCTCTTGATTTGCACTCCTCTCATTTGATAACCTACCCCTAGTGCTTCACTCCTTTGATTTTTACCTTGTGGGCCCCATTCCTCATTTTGAGTGTTGTGCCCCACTTGGGTCATTGGGTGATGCATTTTCAAGCTTACATCTATGGGGATATAGCCTACCTTGGGGTATGCCACTTAAAACCCACCTTGATAATTGCCTTAAATACCCCGATCTACAATTTGGCATAATTTAGACTCCATTTTCCCCTCCATCTAAAGGCACTAGTCTCCTTGGGTCAATTCACACTCGAAGGGGATTGTGTCATATGCTAAGATACCATATGTGGGTGTCTAATTTACCTTGGATCCATAGATCCACATCATCAAACACCCCTTAGCGCCATCTCACCCCTAATTTGACCTCGTGAGACCCATTTGAATCATTTCCCTATTTTAAGGAAGTGGGCCCAACTTGTGTATTTCATGGTGATAGATCTATCTTGTTGGTCCTCCTAGGTGGCCTAACTCATTCATTGGTTGAGACATTCCTAATATATTAAGCCTCTTCAATCACACTTAAACTCTTGGGCTTACCTAAGCTTGCATTGGTTTCCGTAACTCAATTTACACACTCCCCTATGACCTTTGCTTTGGCTAATATTCTTTGATTGGTTATAGGGTCTCCCCCTTGGTTGTGATTCTTTATAATATATAGTGAAGAGTGCCTCGGTTGACGTGACTCCCAGCCTGCATTGGGAACCGTTGCACTTCTTGGGTCACCTCTTTAGTTGTCCATCTCCTCTACCGTCCCGGATGGGATACCTTTAGGCACAACTACAAGTTGTGTGATAACAAGTAATATAATGTCATAAAATTAAGAAGTTCAAGTTAAATCTTAAGATTGAGATTCGTTGTGAAGTAGTAATATTATGCAATTCCTTCTACTCATATCAATGGGATTAGCTTTGCTATCACTTCTATTGAGTATATTGAAGACAATCACTGATATGGTTATGTGATCTTATTGTATAATGACTAAATAAAATTATTATCCATTTTAAAATGTCGATGTTACTTCAACTTAGTCTTAATCAAGAAAAATCATTTAATATTTCAAAGAAAAATCATTTAATATTTCAAATGCTTAATTGCTAAACGATTGCACACAACTCCATATAATACATTGGGTCCTTAAATAACACATTGGTAAAAGTATTTAAATAATACTCTTCTCAACTTTCCATAGTATAAGAGTACCATACCCATTACATGTTGTAAAGCATATGTTTTCATCTTAAATAGTAGACAAAGTTTTGATACATCCAAAACTCTACCTCAAACCTTTTGCTTAAAGGATTCAAAGGATTTTTATGAGTAGTTTTTCAATGAAATGTTTTCCCTTCTTATGTACTATATACATTAGAGGTATTAGAGGTAATATAGACAAGGTCCGTGACTTTAAGTTTGGTTGTGATTAACTAATTTTAGTCGAGACATCACATACATATTTCACATATATTAAATTTTAAATACAAATGTACGAAAATATAAAACAATAAAACAACATAAGTAACTAATTTTGATATCGCAAGACTAGAGAACAATACATTAAAATTAACAACTGATGTTCAGATATGTTATGAGATTGATGAATCAAAAGTTTATGTTAGATTCAAATCTCAAAATCAAAATATCGAATCATAGTTTATTTAGAGAATGTGTAATGGCACAATGTGTTTTCTTATAAATAAATGTTTCTAATTGCAAAAATTGATTTGCGGTCTATATCTTGTATAACTTCCTTAAAAACTCGCATTTAGATAGTTTGTAATTTTACAGTACTCAATAAGACATCATTAGTGAGCTTAATCTCTAGCCTAGGTTGATCTATAATCATTAGGCTTATAGCATATTTATCTTACCAACACTAATCTTCTCTTCTCTACACAGTGTTAGCACACATGAGCCAAGCAACACTAATAAGTCTTAAAGGATTGAGCACCGGATGACTTCTCACATTGGTTCCACTCAGTCTCTCTCTAAAAGATAATGAATTTCAAACACCGACTCACAAACTTTTAATGAAAATAAGATGAAATCACAAAATCGTTTCTTACACAAATACCCAGTGCAAATAATGTAGATACTCCATGAAAGGAAAAATATCTATTATATGATTGATAAGATAATGATGATTTTCAATGAGAAATGATGCTTGTATAAATACCCATGCAAGGGTTGCCTGGTGATGAGACTCCACCTTTCATAAGGTACCTCTTCATTTACCTTTTCATTTAATTATTAAATTAATTTATCAATATTATTAATATTTATTTATTGCATATTTATTTTATTTTTTGTCCATTACATTGTCTTCCCATTAAATTCGAGAATATATATATATATTAGTATTAATATTTAGCATTTTATAATATTATGTTAATATTAATATTAGTTTTAATAATTTTATATTAATGTTAATTTGGTTTTAGTATACTCATAGTATTAACAATTAATAATAATATATAATATATATATAATAAAATTAACATGAGTGATACTATAATTAAGTTTTTGAATATTAATAATAATAAAATTATTAATAGTTTATATCTAACATCACAAACAACAAACAAGTTTAATGATAAATAATAACGTAAACAATAAATATATGGACCTAAAACAATGAACCTAAAACTAATAAAATAGTTGAATGTAAAAACAAACCTAGGAAACCTTGCGAGAGGCAACTCCACTCACTGCCAGTCACCACTGGACTCGTCCCGTGGGGAGTCTGCAGTAGTCATGACTCCGTGACTGTCTTCTTTTGAGTTGACAACGGCGGTGGAATCAGCCTGTGGGGAGTCTGTAGTAGTTGCGAGTCTACGACTGTCCTTTTTCTGAATTCACAGTAGCTATCAGCACCTGCTAGCGCCGACCCTCTACATAGAGTGGAAAGATAGCCACTGATTTCACTCACACTGAGAGAATTGACATTTTCAATGCTTCATGACAACTTTAGTGGAGAATACACGAAAACTTCAGTGGAGAATACACGACGAATTCACAATGGAGAATATACGGCGACGAGTTACGAATTAAATGCGTTGAGCTTGAAGGAAAATTTTGGTTGACTAAAATATTCATCGGTTTTTTATTTTCAAGGGAAAAAAACGACGAACCTGGTGACTTAGAGTACAACCGAGGAAAAGTATGTTGCCTCTTGCTCTGCTAGTTGTGAGGCAATATGGCCGCGGAAGCTACTGTCTGATTTGTTTGATCTGCAGTTAGAAGTGACTTGCATCTTTTGCAACAATCAGAGTTGCGTGAAGCTATTGGAAAACCTAGTGTTCCATGACAAGTTGAAGCAAGTGCCTCTTCATTTACCTTTTCATTTAATTATTTAATTAATTTATCAATATTATTAATATTTATTAATGCATGTTTATTTTATTTTGTTCATTACATTTTTATTCCCCTTAAGGGAAGCTTTGTCCTCGAAGCTTTATTGAAGACAAGGCTTATGTCTGATTTCTTGCTTGTAATGTCATCCCTTGATCTTTTGTGTTTAGTAACTCTGACACTTAACGAACTACAACAATATGAGTTACGAATTCCCAAGAAAAATGTCTCATTGAGTGTGATGTGGTCCATCCGAGATCTATCTTCATTGGGACTATTTGTTGATCGTTGTGTTGGATAGAACTTCTTCTTTTCTGCTTAGTTTGTTGATTTTGTGTTGTTTCTTTTCTGAAATGACAACTCCTTTGTTTATGTTCATTTTGACCATGTCGTTGGTCAAAATGATTTTTATAATTTGGGTGTCGATAAGGAGTTTTTACTGTTTGTTTTTATTCTAGATTGACTTCTTATTCCCCAATTGAGTTTGTTTTACTGAGATTCTGGATGCTTCCTTCAGGATTTGCTCTAATTTATTTTCTAATAGCTTGTTATCATATTGAATCTTTTTGAACTTTTCTTCTTGTGAATTTCCGTCCTCTCTTAAATTCTTAATTTGTTCTAGCAATTATTGATTAACCCTTTTTAAAGAAGATTTTTCTTCATCATTTCTTGATAATTTTATCTGAACATTTTGATTGTGATTTTTAAATGGTAATTCTCTTCGATCTTTTCTAACAACTTCTTATCAATATCTTCATGAGCTTGTTCTGGCTTTTGATTACTTTTTAATTTCTTGATTTTTGTGACTAGGGTTTTGTTATTATTTCTCAACCTCGATTTCATCCTTATTGTTTGAGAATGTTTCATTGATCTTTGCAGTCTCTAATTTGTGAGTGTTTTGAATGTCGTCCTTTTGTTGTTGAAGCTCTTTAATTTGTTGATGATGTTGGCCAACCTCTAGTTCTTGGAATTTTAACTTCTCATGGATTTGTGCAATTTCCTCGTCTTTGATGATAATGATTTTATTTAAGCGCTTTACTTCTTCTTATAAGTCTTCATAGTTTCCATAAGTTGATCCTTAATATGTATTTTGTGGTTGGGGAACCCTTGCTGATAGATCATGTACTATTGTTTTATTCTTCTCATGGAAGAAGGTCATGAACTTCTGTTTTGCATTGACGATGAACGTTCCCATTATTTCCATCCAATTGGAACCCAATATTATGTCAACAAGATTGTCGTCTATGTTGAAATAATGTAACTTCGAAGGATATTCTACTTGTACTTCACATTATTATTATTCCTCCTTCGGGAGATGTTAGTAATGTAAAGGTCATGTAAAATTCATGAGGTAAACTCTTAGTTGTAAGTCGGGTCAATAGCACCTAGAAAAGAAGAATACAATTATTATTGTTAAGTTTACCTAGGTAGGCCGACCATCTCAGTTAGATAGGTCGACCCAGTTAGGATAAAAGTCAGCGAGGAAGTTTAGTATAAATAGGGAGACGCCCTCCCTCATTTGTACACACTCACAGACACTTTTATTGCACAAGAGAGAGAAAGGAGGGAGAGACAAGGAGAAAAACTAGTGTCTTTGGTGCTAGTGCTTGGGGTTTGGTCTCTCTATCTATGAGACCTTGTTCTTTGATCATTGCATAATGGTAATCTATATTAAGGAAGTTTTTCTCCCTTTAGGGTTTTCCCAGGATAAATTGCTATGTACCTTGTGATTTTGTTTCTTTCAGTGGTCCTCTTTATGTTGTTATTATGACAATGTATTAAATTCTAATCAAGTTACTTAAGCTATGGCAGCATAAGATAACGTAACATGGTATCAGAGAAATTAGCAAGGATGTAACCTTTTATGAATATGAAACTCTCAAGAAGTCGAGAAAGTACCAACCTGAAGAAACATATGAAGAAGTTGTAGCTCCCAAAGTTGCAGAACCAATGAAAGAAGTTGCACCTTCTCATGATGTTGAGATTATGGAAGAACGTGATATGTTGGAGGCCCAAGAACATCCCCACATGAATATCTCCCACAAGAGAAATCCAGCTTGGGCTCGTGAGATTATTCAAGAAGCATAAAGGTATGGTGCTCCATAAGGCTCCACAAGGAAGAGAAAGAGGCCAAAGTCATTTCCTAGTTATGTGGCTTTGATGTGTGATCTTGTAGACAAAGAAACTACTTGTTTTGAAGTAGTTGTTCAAAATAAAGAATGGGTAGAATCAATGACGGAAGAATACCATTCCATAATGAAGAATGGTGTATGGTGTATGGGAAGTAGTTCACAAGCCATAAGGAAAAGGTGTGGTATTTTCCAAATGTATCTACAAGATAAAACATACATCTGATGGAAGTATTGAGAAGTAAAAAGCCAAATTTGTGGCCCATGGATTCTCTCAAGAGACATTTTCTCCTGCAGCAAGGTACACTTCTATCAATTTCATCATGGCACTAGTAACCAAGACAAAATGTAAGTTACACCAGATGGATGTGACAACAACCTTCCTAAATGGTGTTATTGAAGAAGAAGTGTACATAGAACCCACAAGGTTTTTAAGTCGAAGATAGAAGAACACATGTATTTAAATTGAAGAAGGCTATGTACGAACTGAAGCAAGCTCTAAGAGCTTGTTATGGAAGAATCGATAGTTTTCTGATGATCTTGGGCTTTACCAAAAGTAAGGTTGATCTAACATTTACTTCAAGGTTATGGATGATGAAACTGTCATATTATTGTTGTATGTGGATGACTTATTCCTGACAGGTAATGAGATGCAAATCTATGAGTGTAAGAAGAAGCTCGCTACATAATTCGAGATGAAATGCCTTGGCTTGATGCATTATTTTATAGGTCTTGAGGTATGGCAGAGCCCAAAAGGAATCTTCCTTAACCAAGGGATGTATGCAGTGGAAATCCTGAAAAGGTTTGACATGTTGGAATGTAAATCCATGGCCACACCCATAGATACACACTGAAAGTTGTTGGTTGATGCTTCTTCATAATTAGTGGATGTGACATTATACAGATAGATCATTGGTTCATTGATGTATCTAACGAATACCCAGCCATATATATTCCTTGATGTGAACACATTGAGGCAGTGTCTAGTTGAGCCCATTTGGCCTTTTGCACACATCCCGATGTACGTGGTTTTAGGGGTCAAACCCGCGTATATACGTGAGAAAGGGTTTAAAAGTCGCGTATGGCAATTTTTGCATGTTTTTAGGGATGATCTTGGAAACATCAAAGGAACAAAAATGGTCCATGGGGTCTAAGGAGTCTGCAGAGGGACAAGGAAGGCCATAAAAATGTGATTCACCATGTGTGGTAAAATCAGCTATAACAATGAGGTACCTAAAAGGTACGATAGACTATGGTCTCATTTATACTAGAGATCATGACTTCATACTGTATGGTTATACAAATTCAGATTGGGCAGGAAGTGTCTCAGATAGAAAGAGCACTTCAGGGGGATGTTTCGGTCTGGGGTCAACCATGATCTCATGGCTAAGCAGGAAGTAGTCCAGTGTTGCTCTCAGCACTGTAGAAGCAGAATATATTGTAGCTTGTTCCGCTAGTTGTGAATCCATATGGCTTCGAAAGTTGTTATTAGATCTATTCGATCTAGAGATGGATGCTACCATGATTCTATGTGATAACCAAAGCTGCATGAAGATGACAGAAACCCTGTGTTCTATGATAAGAAAAAACACATAGAAATCTTGTACTTCTACATTCATGACATGGTGCATATGGGAACTATAAAGCTCCAATATGTGAGCACAGATGCCAAAGGTTGCAGATATGTTGACTAAACCTCTGTCTCATGTGAAATTTGAACACTTCCTAGACAATCTTGGTGTTATCCGTAAGGACTTCCCTCGAAAGAGGGAGTAGTATGGTTACTATGGAATCATGTTTATAGCAGGTAGCTCATTTTGGATTGATCATCCTTAGACTTGATCTCATAATTCTGAAAGAAAGAATCTCCTTAAATGTTGATCTTGATGGACTTGATCCTATAATTCTGAAAGGAAGGATTGTTCAATATGTTGATGTTGGGATTGATCATCCTTAGACTTAATCTCGTAATTCTAAAAGGAAGGATCGTCTTAAATGTTGATATTGATGGACTTGATCCTGTAAATCCAAAAGGAAGGATTTTCCAAGATGTAGATGTTGGGACTAATCATCCTTAGACTTGATCCTGTAATTCTGAAAGGAGGGATCGTCTTAAATGTTGATGTGGAAGGACTAATCATCATTAGACTTGATCCCGTAATTCTGAAAGAAAGGATCATCTTAAATATTGATGGGTAATGGACTTGATCTTGTAATTATGAAAGGAAGGATCATCCAGAATGTTAGTAGTGGACTTGATCCTATAATTTCGAAAGGAAGGATTATCCAGGATGTCAGTGGTGGATTTGATCCTGTAATTCCAAAAGGAAGGATCGTCATGTGTATGTATGTGTTAGTTGTTATCAGTATTGGTAGCTCCACAAAGACTTGATCTCATAATTCTGAAAGGAAGGATCGTGTTAGTTGTTGTTATACCTACCATAGATGATGTTACTTTAGTCTTGAGCTGGTGATGATAATGTCACATGTTGTTGTTATTCCAGCTTTATGCTGATGAGCCAACCTTGTGTTTTTGTTATTGTTGGTATTCCAGCTTTATGCTGATGAGCCATCCTCGTGTTTTCATTGTTATTGTTTTTCCAGCTTTATGCTGATGAGTCAGCCTCGTGCTTTCATTGTTATTGTTATTCTAGCTTTATGTTGATGAGCCAGCCTCGTGATGTCGTCGTTGTTGTTGTTCTATGTTTATGTTGATGAGCCAGCCTCGTGTTGTCGATGCTAGTGATGTATCAGTTTTTATGCAGATGACGATGTCGTAGTCCCATGTTGCAGATGGTGATTCAGTTCCATGCTGCATATGATGATTCAGCTCCATGTTGCATATGACGATTTTCCAACAAATGATGATGATACTCCAGCTCCATGATGCAAATGATGCTCTAGTTCCATGTTGCAGATGATGATTCTCCACCTCTATGCTGCTGATAATGTTCCTGCATATGATGATGCTTCAGTTCCATCTTGCAAATGATGATACTTTAGCTCTGTGCCAAAGATGTCGATGATGATACTTCAACTCTGTAATGAATATGTTGATGATGATACTTCAGCTCTTTTCTGAAGATGTTGACGTTGTTCAAAACTGTTGATGATCTATAAATGTACCAGACAATGTTCCAAAAGATGATGTTGATGATGTCTCCTCTCTCTCTCCTTCCGATTATTTTGTGTTGAGCCACACCAGTTGTTGTTGTTATCAGTAGAATACTCTTCTTGCCATAAGGGGGATTGTTGATATAATGTAACTTCGAAGAATATTCTACTTGGTACTTCAAATTATTATTATTCCTCCTTAGGGAGATGTTTCTAATGTAAGAGTTCATGTAAAAGGAATGAGCTAAACCCTCAGTTGTAAGTTGGGTCAATAGAACCCAGAAAAGAAGAATATAATTATTATTGTGAAGTTTACCTAGGTAGGTCGGCCCAGTTAGGGTAAAAGTCACTTGGGAAGTTTAGTATAAAGAGGGAAGCTCCCTCATTTGTACACACTCTCACACACTTTTGTTGCACAAGAGAGAGAAAGAAAGAGGGACAAAGAAGGAGGAGGACTAGTGTATTTGGTTTTTCGGCTCTTATGCTTAGAGTTTGGTCTCTCTATCTATGAGACCTTGTTCTTTGGTCATTGCATACTAGTGATCTATATTGAGTAAGTTTTGTTGGTTTTTTCCCTTCAGGGTTTTCACAGGATAAATTGTTGTCTACCTTGTGATTGTGTTTATTTCAATGATCGTCTTTATGTTGTTATTATGAAAATGTATTAAATGCTAATAAATTTAGGACTTAAGCTATGGAAGCATAAGAAAACTTAATAGTCTATAGATTCAACGATGAATTGAGAGAAAAATTATAATCATCGATCTATTATGGTAATTCATTTATTTGATCTTCATTCGACTTGTTCTTCACTATACTTGATTTTGGAACCAGTAGCTGATTAGAAAGATCAACATTAATAAAATTTTCTTTAGTGGTTGGACAAATAGCAATATCAATTGGATTTTCATCAAAGATTCCACAAAATTTTAACATCACCATAGGCGTTTTCGATGGAACGTGTGAGAACCTTCATTTTCCATCATTCATATTTGTCTTTTCGATTTTGACCTTCACTTGGATTATCCTTTTGACTTTATTATAATATAACCTCTTCACTCTCTTGATAGTCTCAAAATATATATATCTAGACTTGAATATATATATATTTTAATACACTTTCCAATTTTCACTTTAATTAATCTTCCACACGATTCACTTTTTGTTTTTTACTTTATTTAAAAAGTGTTTTTAACTTTTTTCACCTTTAAACAATGTGTGGGGTCGAATAATGAAATAAAAAAGAATTTAATTTTTCCCTTTAATTCATAAAGTCTGCATTTGATAATTAATCCGATATAATTTAATATGGATGGATGTATATAATTTTCAAAGGGTCACGACCTTTACTTGATCGCTTTGGTTGCTAAATAAACTTTGATGTATCCCACTATAACTTAGACCACGTGACGATTATAATGCAGACCAAGATAACAAGGAACTGCAAAGTAAAAGTGGTGTTACACTAGCACATAGTGGTCCCACTGATCGATCTTCGAGGTGTCACATTCAACTCGATATCACACGGTTGTTGGTAATTTTTTTATAGATTATCGTGGAAGCAATGGCGATGAGAGGTAGTTTCTTCTTGTGTTGTATTATGGTGGTGGTATCTCCTGCCGCAAATTATGTGACTTAACGTAATTTTCATAAACCGCAATTAGTAGAAGAGTAATTTTTCTTTGATAGACTTCTTAATTTTAAATGGCCAAGGGCCTATGAGGGTCAACGACCCAAAAGCAGAGAACCTCTGATAGAATGAATGTGTCCAATAGTCGATCCAAACAAGGTCTCAGTTTTTTTGCCAAAGGAGGGATCATAGTAAATGCCCAAGAAGGGGCTCTGATACCACTGAAACGAAAAAAACGTTTCTTACAAAAATACCCAGTGCAAATAACATATATACTCCATGAAAGAAAAAATAATATATTATATGATTGATAAGATAATGATGATTTACAGTGAGAAATGATGCTTGTATAAATACCCATGCAGGGGTTTCCTTGGTGATGAGACACCACCTTTCATAAGGTTCCTCTTCATTTACCTTTTCATTTAATTATTTAATTAAGTTGGTTACAATACCCTTTGTCTCTCTAGTTCATCCTCTCTTCTACATATGGGAACATGGACAACACCACTCCCACTCTCCATCAAAGATCCCCTCTCTATTCCTTGGGAAAACGTAAATCGGAGAATGGATCAATTGGGGGATTGTTGGAAGACCAAGTGTCCCTAAGCCCTTTGAGATCCTCATCTTTGTCATTTTTTTCATTTTCATTACATTCAGTGAAGAAAATATCATGTTTGTTTTTTAAATACATGAGACTTTTTTTCCACGTGATATATATATTTTTAAGTACATATGTTCTTTCAACTATTACATTTAACCATTAATCCTTAAAGTATTGTCTTGATGCAAAGCTAGACACCAAACATGATGGCATGGGTCCCTTCACACCACAAACTCTGACTCCCATGTCATCCACAACTCTAAACCTTGGTCATGTTGGTCTTTGTTGAGCTGGTACCTTGGGCCATTATTGTTTTGGATTTAATTTTGGACCATAGGCATTAGGTACAAATTTGTGGACTCAAAGAATTTGTCCGAGTATTTGGGATAGAACTAAGGTACTTCAACTAGAAGAATCGTAGTGCAACCAACACTATGTTGTGACAACACTAAGAAACCACGATATGCAATGATATCACAACAAGAATTTATGCCAACTAAGCAAAAACTCAACATTGTCCAAGCGACTATAGGACAACACAAAAATTTCAAATCAACAGTAGATGATGACATAGTGACAATTCACATAACCAATGCTTCATGGATTCTTCTGATTGGTTTTTTCATATCCACTCATTCATAATTGAAGATAAATACCCAAAGTAATGTATAGAATCTAAATAACATATTCTCCTATTAGAGTTGTCTAAATAAGTGTTATGGCCTTGAAATCCAATGAGGTAACCTAGTTATATATGCATTTAAAATATGCATTCAAGTTAACCAATATTATCAATAATAACCAATTGATCAATCATAATGGTAAAAATTAAAAAGTGGTGTGGATGCATACCTAAAATATCGAGGAAACTAGCATACAATAAGGTGAATATATGCTACATTCACTCCAATCACTCGCTCCTTCTAACTACAACCCATAGAGAAACTAAGTGTAGGGAACAAATATCATTCCAACCAACCCTTCAATCAATTCCTCTGAGAGCTACCAAGCCCTGAATCAATGGCCTATACAAACTTCTATTCCTTTATTTTTTAACTAAATCCCAAGATCCAAAGAAAAACCCCCAAGGGGAAAGATTTTTCCAAGCAAAAGATCCATTTTACCACCCCATCCCCATTTTGAAGTTTTAATCTTGTAAAAATTCTCATGCATAACATCAATCTTTAGATAGCTTTTCATTATTATTTTTTCTTAGAATTACTTTTCAAATTTTAGGATTCTCTCGTAATTTGTTTATTTATTATTATTGTTATCTTGTTACCATTTATTTATATCCATACAATTAGTTAATTATAATATATGGTATGGGGCATTACATACTCCCCCATTTCAAGGAACTTCATCTCGAAGTCAACTTTAGTTATTTTACTTGTATATTTTTACTTACTTTTCTATGTTTCTCTCAATCACTCTTTGTTGAACTAGTATAAGAGTCACTCAGGTGACAACAACATCCATTGAAAATACACATCACAACTCCAAGGAAAAGCGAGTAAAACTCTAACCCTCTTCTTGGATTTTAATGTTAGGATTAAATCACCTTTGAACTATATAGGGCCCAAAGCCCAACCTCATTTACCTAAATAGACATATGATCTAGTACACTAACTCGTGTACATCCCGAGCATCTTGAAAGGTTGACTTAGAATTCCTCCACAAGTCCAACTAGGTGCTTATCCCCAGGAATCAGAGTCCAACCACACTTGCGAGTGCAACTCCAACCCATCTTTTAGACTTCAACATCACAACTCCAATATTAGGCACACTAGCCTTCTCAAGATGGTCCCATGTCCCATTGAGAATTATATAAAGCAAAAGAACCACTAGCATAGGCTTATTGGTTGACTTTATCCTCAACCCATGAGATGTTATGCTATAAATATCCTCCTTCATAGGTATTGGTTCCGACGAGATCATTGAATGAACCAACCCTCTTGGCCTATTGGTGTATTTCATGTCAATTATCCCCGCACAAGATACATTAGTTACACTCATAACATCAACATCCTATAGAAAGAATCCATATGTTATTTATCGTGTCGCAGTATTATAACACAACATCATTGTCATCACAACATACTCAATAGTAAGACACCACATGCTCACACATGCCATCATAAAAACATCTCATCATAAAAGAACCACATGAAATTGCATGCCATTGCATTATGAAATATCATTAAAAGGAATATTACCTCATCATATATTTATCAAATATACCCCATGTCATAAAAAATATTACATCGATACAAATATGTTGAAACACATGTGGTCTTAAGCCAACATAACAACATGAATATTATCATCATCTCCACACATAACATATGAAAAACAATAAAACCTCATGACCATTCTTCTTACGATCCATCATCCACCCAAAGTCACTAGCATACATGAGTATACAATAAATGAGTACCAAATATCACATCTAATGCAAGAAATACC
Source organism: Pseudotsuga menziesii (assembly GCA_001517045.1). Classification (NCBI taxonomy): domain Eukaryota; kingdom Viridiplantae; phylum Streptophyta; class Pinopsida; order Pinales; family Pinaceae; genus Pseudotsuga; species Pseudotsuga menziesii. Next base: position 51,242 of record LPNX010528302.1, read on the forward strand.
TTTAAAGCATTCATCTTGTACATGGATTTTATCAATCTAGACTAACCTTACAATATATTATCATGAAACACTTTTGTGATATAGTATGAGTGGTACCTGATATTGTTAAGAGATTGATCATCTTTTCATTCTAGTTTATTATCTTGCAATAAGAATGGTGATGTTTTATGGGCTATGCATAACCTACGCATCAATCTGATGCTAGATGTTTTCATATGTTTTAATCATTTGACTATATTTTTTAACTTTCAAATAATCTCTCATCATCTAGAGCCACAATCTTTAGGCATGTATTTATTTCCATAGTGAAATTTAGCAATAAGCTATTACTGACCTTACTAGCATGCCTTAAGTCTTTTATATAAAAATTTAATTTCCTTGTCCACCATAACATTCATAAGTGCATCTATAGTTAACTCAGTATTCATCTTCCATATCTTCGATACCTTTAATCATTATCCATGGTTCCAATGTCACTTCACATATCTATCTTAATTGCCCCTAAGGACTACTATACCCAATAACATGTAAAGAGTGTAACATTAGGTCATTGTTATTTAAGTTTTATATCACACTTAATCCACCTGCATAGATGCATGGTTAATACCTAATGATTTATCCATCACATATAATTATCATTGTCCAATCTCATAACAATTAACTCACATAATCCTACTACACAACCAATCATTGAAATATAGGTTTCTTAGTCTTTGTGCTAGGTGTTTTCTCACCATTCTCTAAAACTAGGCATGTCCCATAATCTATTTTCCTTTGAAGTTTTATAACTTGAAAGTAGAAAATTTTTATACTTAAGCATATAAACCTTAACATTTTCTGTAGTTTACAACTTGTCATCCCTCACCCATTCTGAGTGCTCTACTTCATGCTTTCCTATATTGACACCTAAAAATTATATCCACACATCATTACCATTAACAAATATTTCCACTTTCTAGAGAGACACCCCTTTATAATCATTACAAAAAGAGTCCCTAGGTCTTGATTACAAATTCATCATTCCCATAACGCTTCAATGCTATCCATTAGGTATACATCCTAGGTGGTTGTATTAATTACTCTAATCCTAACAATCCCTTATTGTTGTTATTCAAATCTAGCACACTACTCAACTATCACCAATCCTTAATTGGCTAGGAAAATAATGCCTTTATGCTAAGGCATGTCTCCTTTTTTGCTTATAGAATTTTCACAATTTCTAATGTGTATTCTCCCATTACCATCTACAAGCATTCTTGGGTTTATTGCCTCTTTAATATAATGTCACTATACCCTCTAAAATTCCTTAGAGTGACCTACATCACCCTCCCAATCATTTAACTCAAACTGGTTAATTTCCAACATTTACTTCTCAACTCTTATTGTACTTACTTAGATGTTTGAGATTTTTACCATGTTTCCTTATTTAGGGAAACTTATGTGTTTAACAACAATTTGTCATAGGGTTACTTGTTCAAGAAGATACCTCAAGATTGCTAAGTTATCATTTCTATGACAATTCTAGAATCTATCATCATGTTTTAGGATAGGCTTATACTCCTTGTTGTTTCCTTGTATTGTTTTTATTGCAAAGTGTATTCCAATCACTTGTTTGTGTAACTTCCACTCAACTCATCTTTATAATCCATCATCTTTTGTGAAGTGTCTAGTTATTATTATTTTTATGTTCAACTCATCCTTCCAACCAACTTGGTTATGGTTACGAGGACTACTATAAGTTATGTTATTAGAAAATTTGTTGGAATTCTTAATAAGTCAATTATACATTTGTCAATGAATGAAGATCAATGATTTAGAAGCATTACTTCCTTTCTTAAAATCCGTCTCTCTATACTGACACTTCATTCTTCTCATTCCAATAATAGGTTAATTATCATTCTAAGTGCAATTGGATACTACCTATAAGGTTTATAGGTATTACTTCTAGTTTTGACATCATTTGATGTGTATCGTTGAGCAATTGTAACATTATGTTATCAAATCAATCAATGATATTTTTCCTCACATATTGCTTGAATAGTTAGTGGCTCCTTCGCTTCCTCAAATTACATAGGTTAGTTTAGCATACTAAGTGATTATATGGTACTTCATACATGAGATTATATTCTAAATATACTCTAGATTAGGTTTGCACATATATAATGTCAAGCCTAAGGGGATCACATATGATACATCTTGATTCTTATCCCCCCGCCACACACATATAACATTCATTGATGATTATATTATATGAATTCATTGATGATTATATTATATGAATTTCTTTCCCCGTCGTGCAATGAGGAATGTATCAAAGTNACCCCCCCGCCACACACATATAACATTCATTGATGATTATATTATATGAATTCATTGATGATTATATTATATGAATTTCTTTCCCCGTCGTGCAATGAGGAATGTATCAAAGTGTAATATCATTCCACTTAGACCTATTATAATTTGTTTATGATTTTTTTATGCATGGGATTTCCTATCAATATCTTTCAAGATTATATTGTTAATAAGAACTTATTCATATCCTCATTTTGTGCATAACATACAAACGTGGAGAGGAAATGCATATTGTCCATGGGTATAACCAACATGTGTGTTATAAATGCTTTTATCATACACTTCCTATCCCATGATTAAAATTTCATTAAGTCCATTTTATGAGTTTTGGAATTTCTTAGTCCAGATATTAAGTCTTGTGGTATAGGTTTTAGAGATCAACCCTGCATATTGCAAACAACTACACATTAATGATCATCCATGCATATTAATAACTAACCATGCATATGTGTAATCCAATTCATCTCCTATCACTAGCATGAAAATGTAGAAGAGTAGAGAAGAATAAGAGAAGTCACATCCTAAAGAGGTCCAAGGAGATAAGTGTTGAAAGCTAGGCTTTCACATCACATTCAAGCATACAGTAAACGCTCATACACAACCATCAAACACAAATATTTGGGAAAGGACGTCCAATCCAAATTTGTATTCATCTTTGATAACTATTTATACATCATGAGGGAGGTTGGAGCAGTTGTACCCACTCCAACTACTCATTTGTTAAGGTTACATTGATCTCTTTAAACTATATAATTATACAAATATGATGACATTTAGGAGGTCAATTGGCCCCCTCAACATCTCCCCCACAAACAAAACATTTCTTCATCCTGAAGAGAACAAAGAAATATGCATCAACATCCTGGGTCTTTGCTCCTACAAAAGTAGTCCTCACTGTGCGTCAACCATACATACCGCTCTACATAGGTAACTCAGTCGCACCAGACACCACTTTATAGGAAAACACATGTGTACAAGGCTCTATTGTGACTAGTTGCTCTTCAGCTTCCATCTTCAATCTGGCAGTAGTCCATCAAAGTCTCACCCTCTTACAATGGCGGTCGACTATCTTTTTCCGCAACGAGGTCTTTTGGTTTAAATCCTCACCCTGGATCATCTGACCGGTATCTCCATAAGTTCATGCATACGGGGCCTTTTGGCTCTTCGACTTTCTATGCCATTTCTTTGTCTTCTAGATTTTTGAGGTCACAACCCAAGAACAATTTCAGTATTTCGATACTGAGGGGTTTAAGCACATTGTCATCATGTCTCGTTGGAGCGTTTTTCTATGTTGGGGTATGATATATGCTTGAATGTAATTTCCATCTTTTGAAATACCTACAAGATTGTGTGATGTCTACTCATGTGCATGATCTTGATCATGACCAACTGCTTGTGGTTCGACTGACTCAACATGACTCGACTTACAATGGTTGGCAAGAGACCAACTTGATTTACATAAAATGGAGGGGATTTCCTGCCTCAAAAGAAACTCACGTTTAACGCCCTCTTGACGTTAAAAATTTAGAGTCACGCTGGTAGAGTGGCCTGATCAACATAACATGGACTCCAATATAAACTTATTGACAAAACTCCAATTACATTTGAATTATAGACATGTTTTTTTAAAATCGACCATGTTTGGCACCGACCCTAATGGTTCAACCAAATCATATAGAATATAACCCATCGAATAATTACAACATCGAGTTTTGCTTGATAATATGTAAACATTTAGATGAACTTATTCTTACAAAAATAACTCGACCATCAACTGGAAGTTGCTGCCCCTCCTCCTTTGTTCACTGAGGAATATTCCCCCCCCTTACCAAATAAGGGACCATCAACTTACGAAACACCTCCTCTTAGCCCAGCTATATCCCCTTCCTTCAAAGACCCTTCTTTGCAAAAATCTCTGAACATTTTCTCGGATAAGACGCCCCTTTCTCCTTCAGTTCTCCCACTAGACTCAATCAGATTTGAGAATGTCACTATCAAAAGAAAGAAAAAATCTACTAAGCCATCTTTTGATTCTTTGGATTTAGCCCCTGCTCCTTACACCCCTTTATCTATGAGATTAAAAGTGGCAGACTGTACTTCTTCCTCTCCACCTCCCCGGGTCCTTAGAGCTTCGACCCCTCACCTTCCTGATTCTTAATGCGTATCCTTTCCTTGAATATCTATGGTTTGGGGGGTTCTGCCAAACAAAAAATCCTTCGTCTCTTACTGACTTCTCTTTCTCCCGATTTAGTTCTCCTTCAAGAAACAATGACAAGTCCTTATCCAGCCTTATTTTCTTTCTCCAAAATCTGCCCGGGATGGGAGTTTTGTGCCCTTAGCTCAAACGGACTCTCTGGGGGATTACTCTCTGGTTGGAATCTGAAATTTTTTAAATGCAAAGCTTATCATACTATTGCTGGTATTTTATTGAAAGCCACTATTTGGGGTTCTTCTTTAAAGCTATCCATTCTTAATTGCTACGGCCTTTATCACAATCGTGATTCTTTTTGGAATGTTGTTGCCTCGGGAGGTCTCCTTTCGCTGCCTAATCTCATCTTAGCTGGGGATCTAAATCTAACACTTTCTGCCTCAGAAATCTGGGTTCTAAAGCTCTTTTAGACCCTTTGAGCCCATATTTCTCTAAGCTTTTCTCGGATCATAACCTTGTGGATGTGGCTCCTCCCTGTGCTGGCCCTACCTGGAGGAATGGAAGGATTGGGGAAGAAGGTATATCGAAAAGATTAGATTGGTTTATGTTATCTGAACAGCTGGTCATCTCTCTTCCCAAGTATAGAACTTGGACTCACAGATGTGGGATTTTAGATCACTTCCCTATTGTGTTGGAATGTTTAGCTCAACAAAGCTCTAGTGCTTTTCCTTTCAAGTTTAATCATACTTGGTTAAACAATGAAGATTTTGTTCAAATGGTTCGTTCTGAATGGCCACTTATTCAACCGGATCCCTCTTTGGATGCCATGAATGAACTTTCCTACAGACTGCGAGCTCTTAAAGAAAAGGTAAAATCATGGACTAAAGCTGAAGCCATAAAAATGAAAGATAAATCTGTGGCTTTGGAAGAAGAAATCAGCGGTCTTCTCCGCTCCTCTCAGTCTGCTATATTAAAACAAGACCAGCAATTAAAGCTGAACTCTCTCAAAGCAGCTCTTCAACAAGTGACTGATCATGAGATTTCTTCTGCAAGACTTCAAAGTAGAATTACCTGGGCTCTTAAGGGAGATGCTAATACCAAATATTTTCATGCGGTGGCTTCAGCCCGGAAAAATCATAATGCCATTTGGAGTCTTAAAGATGGATTGGGTAATTGGGTTTCAAATGATCAAAGTCTAAAAACCCTTGGTATTCAATATTTTAAGACCATGTTTGAATATGATAAGCTGACGAATCTGGAATCCCAGCTGAAGGTTATTCGTCTTTTTCCCTCTTTTATCAGTCTGGAGGATAAGGAATCTTTTTCTAGCCCTGTTACAATGATGGAAGTGGAAAAGGCTCTTCATCTCTTTAAAAAAGATAAGGCCCCCGGGCCGGATGGATGGCCAGTCCAGTTCTACTTGTTCTTTTTTGATCATTTGGGCACTCTCCTAGTTCAGGTGGTGGAATCAGCTAGAACCATGGGCAAAGTGATCCCTGCTCTAAACTCAACCTTTCTGGCCCTTATCCCTAAGACAGACCTGCCTGTATCTTTCGCTGATTATCGGCCTATATCCCTTTGTAATCTCTGCTATAAACTGATATCCAAAATTGCAGCGATGAGGCTTAAGCCTTTTCTGGATTCTTCTATTTATCCTCAACAATTTGGCTTCTTAAACAACCGGCTGATCCTTTAACCTATAGCTATTACTCAAGAAGTCTTACATACTGTTAATTCCAGACACAAATGTGCCCTCATCCTTAAGCTGGATTTATCCAAAGCCTTTGACAGAGTTAATTGGACCTACATTCGTCAAGTTCTCCTTATTCAGATTGGGGTCCCACTTGTTGGAGTTAACTGGATCCTAGGTTGCATCACTTCAGCCAACTTTGCTGTTCTTGTTAATGGATATTCCTCCTCCTTCTTTCTTGCTTCTCGGGGATTAAGGCAGGGATGCCCTTTATCCCCCCTCTTGTTCATTTTGGTTATAGAAGGGCTTAGTATTCTGATTGAGGATGCAAAAAAGCAAGGGAAGATTAAAGGCATAAAAGTTTCTTCAAAGCTTTCGCTCACCCATCTTCTATTTGTAGATGATGTGATCTTATTTGGCTTGGAATCCTTTGAGGAATGGCTGGCCTTTAAAGCCATTCTTGATACCTTCTGCGAGGCCTCAGGCATGAGCATCAATGTCAATAAATCTTGTTTTCTACAAAATGGTATGGAAGAGGAAATTCTTCAAAGAGTCACTGATATTTTCTCTTATAAGACTGAAGATTTCCGGAAAGGTTTTAGTTATCTGGGCTACTACCTGAAACCATCTGGATATTTGGTTAAAGATTGGCTCTGGTTGGTTTCGAAATTTGAAAAGAAAATATCACATTGGATAAACAGACTCCTCTCCATAGGAGGTCGACTTGTCCTCATTCGTGCTGTACTCTCAAGCATTCCAGTCTACTGGATGGCTCTGGTTCCGATTCCTTCTTCAATCCTAGACAAACTTAGGAAGCTGATCTATTCCTTTCTATGGGGATCTTCCTCCAGGAAGAAAAAATTTCATCTAGTAGACTGGCATCTTTTGGCTAAGCCCACTTCTCTTGGTGGCTGGGGTATAAAACATCTCCCTAGCTTTAGTTTTTCATTGAGAATGAAATCTTTTTGGTGGGCAGTAAACAACAAGGGCATCTGGAATCTTCTCATTACTGTAAAATACCTGAAAAATAAACCTCTTCACCTTTGGCTCAGGGAAAAAAATTCATTTTCAACAATGCTTCCATTATCTGGAAGGGCTTTATTGCTACTTTGGCTTAGATTGGAAAATGAATTATCTGGCAAGTTGGAAATGGTGAATCCATTTGCTTGGGTGCAGACCCATTTGTGGGTATGGGATCCTCTTTTTCCCTGCCTAGAGGTTTATGAGATTATTTAGAGGATTATGGTATATGTACTTTAGCTCAGGCTCGCAATCAAACTCCCAATGCCACAGGTTATTGGTTCTCTGCAGATGACCTTGATCTTATCGGTGATTGGAAATCTATATGGGAAAATTATGTTAGAGGATTGGAATTTGGCCGTATATGGCTCAACGATCAAAATGATATTTTATTCTGGTCTCATGATAATTATACAGGGCCATTATCTGCTGCTGAAGGTTATTCCTGTGTAATCTCTGATTGCTGTTCAGAATTAAATGACAAAGTTCTGAAAATCTTATGGACTGTGACTATTCCTCTGAAAATAAAATGCTTTATCTGATTATTGATTTATCAGAAAATATTAACCTGGGAGCAATTGCAGTCTAGAGGTTTCAATGGGCCAAGTAGATGTGTTCTTTGTGAAGGTAATCTGGAAACTATCCATCATCTATTCTTCAGCTGTCCCTTTTTTGCCCGTATTTACTTTCATTTTGAGAAAAATTTCAACTGCTCTTTTCCCATTACCAGCTCTGTCCATTCCTTTCTGGACCTTTGGTTTTCTCGTACTGCGAGTTCTGCTCCTTACAGATACCTGCCTCTGTTTATTTTTTGGGGAATTTGGTTACTAAGAAATCTCTGCATTTTTGAAAATAAGAAACCTGCCTCCTCTTTGTTGATTGCCAAAATTGATGGATTGATAAACACTTACCCTGTTCCTATGAGAAGTCAAAAAATCCGCATTATTGGCCCTGAACCGGTAAAATATTTCCCATGTGGCTTCTTTGATGGAGCAGCTGCAGAGAATATAGGTGGATCGGGTTATGTGATTTGTATCAATGATTCACATTACTTCAGTTTTTCAATGGGCTGTGGGAGCAGTTCAAATACTAGAGCTGAGTTATTGGCTTGTTGGGGAATTCTTAGAGTCAGTGTAATGATGGGTATTCCATTGCAGCTTATTTATGGAGACTCCATGGTTATTATCTCTTGGCTAAACAGAAATTCTGCACTTGATGTTCCATCTCTGATGCACTGGTGTTATGACATTAGAGTTATGCTTCAAAAGGACCCTCCAATGATATTTAAACATACATATCGAGAGCATAATTCGCTGGCAGATGCACTTTCCAAACAAGGCCTCAAATTGGATATGGGAGTTGTTTATTTTTCAGAAACTATTGATGGTTTAATTGTGAATCACGGCAATCTCAATCTCTTTTAGAGTGCTGATTACTTCTTTTATTCAGCGTGTTATCAGCAGTTGACAGAGTATCATTTTCTGTTCTTGTTGAGTTCTTCTTGCCAGCATATATTGCTCTGATTGTATGTTTTGAAGTTCATCTTCGATATTTCTCAGTACTTTCTAACCTGATTTATCAGGGATGATGAGAAAAGTCTGCTACGATCAGACTTTTTCTTTTATGTTTCTACTGTTTTGTTATTGTCACTTGTACTCATATGTGATGAATCCGGAACGGCAACTGTTATGTATTATCACTTATTTATGTGATGGTCCTGGCTTGACAGTCATGCTGATATGTAAAAGATGTCTTTTGATTCATATGAATAACAAAAGCTGGTATTTTTTTCCTCTTAAAAAAAGTATCAACCATACATCACCAACTAATGAGCTTGACTACCATCGACCGAACCTATGAATTGTGTCCTCCGAAACCATTATGACCCGAACATATTATAATGAATATATAATTTGGCAACAAAAGTAAAATAGAGGAAACCTTCATAATGCAGGTCGTAAAAATGTTAGGAGAAACCACTCCAGGTCGACTGTTCACTGTCTCGACCGGCAGCTTAGACGAACTGTAATTCATCCTTGTTGTTTGAAGAACAGAGCCACAGACTTAAATCGCGTTGATGTATAGGTTCTTCTGCATTTCGGAACTAGGCGGCTAAATCGATAAACAATAATAATTTGCTCCCAAAATGCAGTCGAAAAATAGCTGATAAACAATAAGCACATTCTCCATGCATATTCGATAAGCCCATAGTCGAAGCCGACTGCAACATATAAGAAAGTTTATCGCTAACGCAGGCTGGTTAATACAACTGTGAGCTTTGGCATCTTTAGGCTGGGCAATTTGGTAGATGTCGTAGATTGGTCGATGATGTCTTTTTTAATCGATGGAGTATTGGTGGATAGGTGCCGATAAGGAGGAAGATCACTCGACAATTGCAGAGACTTATGGTTGGATGGTTGTAGAGCCAATTGTTTCACTACATGATTCAGTTGACGAGCAGATGCCATTAGCTAGCGTCTTGTGCAACAACCAGTAAGATGGAATAGTCGATTAATTCTCAGTCAATGATCATCTACTACAAAATGAAATAGCCGACAACCCTTCACCAATTGACGATAATATTTATAATCTCCAATGGTATTATAGAATGTCTGCATTGGGAATCTATATACACACCCTCCACGTGTTCTTGAATTTGAAGATAGTCGACAGGCTATAGCACCAGTCGATTACTGACGGGTTGTTGGATTACTGCTACCATCATAACATCCACCAATGGTCGACATGATGCTCCTTTCATTTGATCAACATGGCAATGAACTACTAACAGAGTTTAACACATAGAATAGACATATCCAAAATTCTTCTACAGTACGTCATGACAACACCATGGAAAAATAAATATTCATATTTTTACCATTATAAATGCTTGTGGCAGTGGTTCAGTAGTGCTATCTGACAGTCGATTTTAAAAACTCCCAATTTCCTCAATCTTTCAAGCGACATGGGTTTTGGGGGCATGCGATTTGATAAATTTATTTGTCTTCTATGTGTAGCCATAAACTCGTCCTAAAAGAGCACGTGTCTTGGAGCATACTCTTTCATCTCTAAACATTGCTTTATCCTTGCAGGTTTTCTTCACATCTTTGTGATCTCCTTCAGGTTCGAGCCACTCCTCTTTTGATGTTGTTGTCACCCAGCCAAAAGAAGACGACAACGACGCTAGATGTTGAAAGCTAGGATTTCACATCACATTCAAGCATACAGTAAATGCTCATACACAACCATCAAACATGAATAATATTTGGGAAGGGACGTCCAATCCAACTTTGTATTCATCTTTGATAACTATTTATACATCATGAGAGAGGTTGGAGCAGTTGTACCCACTCCAACTACTCATTTGTTAAGGTTACATTTATCTCTTTAAACTATATAATTATACAAATATGATGACATTTAGGAGGTCAAGTGGCCCCCTCAACAATAAGTGACAAATATCCCTTCCTCATGCATCACTATTCCTAATGCACTCCACCTAAGGTTTTCACACTTTCCTATATTTACTCAAGACTATTACAGGTCACATGTATTGCATGCAGAGTAATTGTGAGGATGTTTTCAATGCCTTCAGTTGAAGTTTCACTTAATATATTATAAAACCAAACTAGACTCTAGTCTCCTTATAACTACCACTATTAAAATCCCAAAATATATTGTATCCTTGCGATAGCTCTACAAATTCTCTAAGAGACTAGAGGTGTGTAATCTTTGATGATATATTCTTGAGGATGTTGTTTCCCTAACACTAGCAGTGCACGTAGAATAAAATAAAATGAGATGCTTTAAAAGAAATATCCCCATTGCAATAATCACATTATATTATTGTGTTAATTATCTTTAAAAAACAAATTATTCACATTATTTAACTCTTAATAAACATAAAAACATAAAAATAAACGTTAGTGCATATTGCTCACACACTAGTTAACATAGAAATAAAAATTAATGCATATAGAAGAAATATAGGTCAAGGTAGTACTATTTGTTTCAAGTTTACTAAGTTCTTTATATTGTGGATGCATATGCACTATATGTGTCAAGTTTATCAAGTTCGTTGCATTATTGATACCAACTCTATTTGTTTCAAGTTTATCAAGTATGTTCTGTTATTTTTCTTCCCTTGTTCAAGACGTAACATCATTGGAGCAAAGTTTGACCAAATACGAATATGAATGCATATATGTATAACAGAGCGTTAGTGCTAGTGTATGAACCAATGAATTCGACAATCCTTTGTAGGGATTCTTGGTAATTTGGGACTCATGTTGTCATGCATATTATATATATCTTGGATATGATCCACTCTTCATTCAACGGTTTTGCAAGCCTGTTGGGAGTTTTCCTACCACCATTCAATATTTACTATGGTGGATTGGAAGCTCTCACATGCATACATAAAAAAATTTGGTACTAGATAATTTGGCTAAGTCAAGACCATTAAAAGAGGATCAATACATTAACTCTTTGTTCCGGTCATATACTTAAATAAATGCGAGGATGTTCAAAATTGATATTGGCATTATTCACTATTTAATTTTACAATTTCTCTTAACATATAAAAAGCATCTAATTTGTTCATGACTCGAGCACCAAAATTTGAGGTGTGACTAGGAAACATGAGCTAGATAACCCAATGCAACCAAAGTGTGAACTACAACGAGCCATGCACCAATCCAACGTATAAACTCAAGGTACCAACTATCACATGTCCAACATCGACATGATTATGAGTTGTAGTAACATAGTGTGAGAGGTGAGCACCCTTAATGGTGTCATCATCTCTTTTCGTCTCAACCATAACGTCCATAATTATGTCCTCTTCCCATCCATACTCAATTTCACCATATGCGTCCTCTTCCCATCCATACTCAATTTCACCATATGCGTTGTCATTTTTCCTTCACGCCTATTGTGTGAAGTTTTGCCATGTGTCTTGCTGGTAAAATTACCTTAAGTTTTGAATTTTTTTTGTTCTTCCCATTAGCATCATCATGTTATTATCTCTACACCATTGATTCACACTCTAAACACTTGTCACACCCACATTTCGTTTTTCAAAAGGCATCATCGTTTGACCCCTGCGTCCCTCATTTTAAGTTGTACGTCATGTTAGATGTCTTGTTCGTCTGTTTGGACCATGTTCGCCAAGTTTATTTCATCATGTATTAGTTGATTTTGGTTCATGAGTTTTTGTCTATTTGGTCATCACGTCAACTTGCCATTGATAGTGTCATCTTGCCTATGTCCCCAAAACAAACCATCTTGCCTTATTCATCATAATATCCCCCAAAAGTTTTTGCGTCGAGAGGCGCTCTACAACCCAGTATGGAGGAGATCTTGTAACGTGATGTAACATTAGTAACGTTTGTAACATGTCGGCAAAAAAAATAGTGATAGTGAATATTATGGAAGAGATCTTGTAACGTGATGTAACGTTAGTAACGTTTGCAACATGTCGGCAAAAAATAATAGTGATAGTGAATATTATGGGAGAGATTTTGTAACACAAAATAACAAATAATATCACTTTCGTAACGTTATTTTTATTAATAAAAAATAAATTTTCTAATAGGCCAAAATAAATGTCGGCCACAAAAACAATCTAACATGGGGGAGATGTTGTAATCTTCCTACCTAACAAAACAATAAAAAAGTAAAAATTTAATTATCTGCGAAAAAAAAAAAATTTGAATTATACGCAAAATTTTTTTGGCCTTGCACATGGTTTTAAAACCATGTGCAAGGCCTTCTAAACAACCCATGGTTTAGGAGGCTTTGCACATGGTTTTTAAACCATGTGCAAGGCCTCCTAAACAACCCATGGTTTTATTGTACATGGTTTAGGAGGGCCTTGCAAATGGTTTTAAGACCATGTGTGGGGAAATGATGCAATGTTCGTTTCTAACAAAATAAAAAATATTATATGTTGGCCATAAATAATATTAAATATTAATAATAATAAAATTATATGTGGACCTTAAATAAAAAGATGTGTCTTTTGGTTTGAATCAAATCAATGGATACCTAAACCTCGAGAGATTTGATCCATCTTGGCGCTTGATAGAACCTAGGATTTGGATCTACGCTGATTTATTTTTATTTGTTTACATCATTTCCTTGTCATTTACTCATAGTTTTAAAAGAAAATATATTTCAAATAAAACAAAATCTCTTTCCCCTCCCTCCAAGTGTCATGTCCTAAATCATAATCAATAAACCAACAAAAGAAAAGGTTTCATTCATATTTCGCCCCAATTTATCATTCCTATTTTTTTCTTGTTCTCCCATTCCCTAACCCTAGTTATTCCAAATTCCATTTATTAAACAAAAGTAGAATTATTCCCAAAATAAATATTTTCCTCTTATTGCACAGAGAGAAGTGAGGTTCTCTTCAACCCAGTATGGGGGAGATCATGTCATGTTAGTCACGTTATGCTAGCCGACATAAATAAAAAATATTAAAAAATATAAAATATAAAATATAAATTATATATCGACTTAAATAATATATATATATATATATATAACTAGCATAAATCCATTTTAAACCCAGATCTATCAAATACCAAAGGGATGGATCTATGTTAATTCTTCCAATTACATGAGTTATTTAGCTTGTATCTAAAGTATCACAACCAATTGCATTAGTTATTTAGCTTGTATACTAAGTATCAAATTCGTAACATGTGGAAACAACCAACTTTTAGGGAACAAAAAAACTATGGGAATATTTGATATATATAGTGTCAAATTAGTAGACAGAGATATGAGGAGAGTTTTATATGGAGTGAGCTAGCTTGGGAGCAATCCTCTCTCCATCCGACGGAGGAGGAGCAAAGTCAACGCTAACTTTGCTCCTCCTCCATCCAATGAGAGAGGATTGCTCCCGAGCTAGCTTACTCCGTTTTATATTAGAAAGGTGGCTTTGAATACAACTTGGCATGCATAAAAAAAACACGACCACAACATGCGATTATGATGGGCGCATGATCCTCCAAATCCCTGTAGCAATTGGAAGACGCTAGGGTTTCATGTTCACGTTCATGTGACAGAACCGTCGACAGGGGAGGGACGTACTGGAAAACGATTTCAACACAAATCGACTTGCAAGGTGTCTGTAATAGTGCAAATAGTGAAAAACGATTTCAACAGAAATCGACTTGCAAGGTGTCTGTAATGGTGCAAATAGTGAATGACCACAACGTTCTCAGGCGGGAGAAGGAAAACTATTTTAAAATGTGACCCCTTCGAGACATTGAACGAATAAACCTTCCCCGGAGTATGCGTTTTAGTGCAGGTGGCGTGATAACGGGCTCAGAGGCATCGAGAGTACACAGGATATGACATGACAGACTACAGTTGATGATAGCTCCATTTTATGGGAGGGAGATAAAACGCCCCAGCAATACTTGGTTCAAAAATTATCTGCTTGCACGATAGATGAAGGCACCCAATACGATCACTGATTTGAACGTAGACACTCATCGAATATGATTGTCAACTGTCATACACCAAGTGCCGCCATTGATGTGACCATTGGCGAAACGCCTCATCATCATGAGAACTATTTGAACAGCCATCAGCATAATGTTAACATTGGTTAACAAAGTGTGGTGGCTTTAGAAGGCACATTTTTATGGTTTAAGTGTTAACACTAGTTAACAAAGGGTGTGCTTTGTTGTGTTTAGAAGGCACATTTCTATAGTTTAAGTTATGAGAAGTGTGTTTATAACTTAAAAAATTAATACTTCTAGATTTATGTAGAATCAAAGTTAGATGAATCTATGTTAATAATAGCTCAAATAATATTATGAAAACTTATGAATCTCCAAAGTCAAGTCCTCTAATAGTAATAAACATTTATTTCCCTCAATGCTATTGGAAGTTTAGACTTTGTGTGACGCTCGCCTCTCCATCTAGATAACAGTTGTAAGGTAACACCTTACATATTTATCTTATTTGATAAATAAATATATTTTTATAATTAAATTGATGATCTTTACAATAAATTCGTGCGACTTATATATATGAAGAGATACCTTTAAACAATGTGTCCTTCTAATGCTGAATTTTACATAAATAATTAATAACTAAACTAACGAATACTACAATACACTTTTGATATATTTCAAGTCATCCCGCCCTAAAAAGATTCGTCCACAAATCTTCTGTAAGTGTTCTTCAACTAGAAGTGTCGCCGCAAATAATGGCCGCACGGTTTAGAAGTTCTTGAAATAATTGGTCGCATTTCCATTCAGATATTTTCATGCATATGATTCTATAGATAAACAAATAGCAGTTATATGGAGTATTCTTCTGAGCTTCTAAGCCGGTGGTGTTCTTTTGATCTTCTAATTTGATGTAGATTTTTAAAATATTTTTGCATGCTTTGATATGGTTTTCTTATCTGTATCGGCAATTACTAATAATGTACTTACTTCCTTGTCTGGCGAGCTTGTCTTTAGTTGTTCTCGGGGAACCTTTTGATATTGAGATTCTAGAACATTTTGAGTTATGGCCGCTAGTAGAATGTTCATCTCTTCATTTGTCGTGGCATCTTCTGGGTTTCGTTCTTCTACGTTAACCTAATTAAGTTCATCCTTGACGTTTTTATCTTCATCATTGCATTCTTCTATAACTTCAATTTTTTTATAATTTTTATTAACAATGACTCCATTTTTAACTGTATTTTGTGTTTTATTATTACAATCTACGTCATTGTCGTTTTCTTTACAATTGATATTGACATTGTGATTGTCAATATCATCTTGATCTTTCATATCCTTGTCCTTTACCTCTTATGTTTCATTGTCCTTGTTATCGTCTTCCTTAACAAGTCCTTGTTTTAGAGTTTCACTTGACAATTTGATATATTTTTCACTTGGCGTATTAATGTTTCTTACTTCCCTACCTTGTAAGAAGTCGCAACGAAATTCTGGTAGACGTACATATTTTTAATTAAGTATCATATTAAGAGGTTTGTAGTTGAGGTGTCTTTTGTTATCCCTCTCGGAGTCTGGTGGCCTGAATCTTTTCTGAGGAGGGATATAAGGAGGTGGTCGTCGTGGCCTCCCTTCCTTTCTGGTTGAAGTAGCGAATTCAGACTCTTCCCTACTTGAATCGTCGTACCTTGTTCCTATTTACTTAGGAACTTGGGAGTCGCAGTTGCTTCTTTTGTTGTGTGTGCAAATGCAGTTTCCAGCTTCTTCATCATTTTCTCTCAACATTGGTTCGGTTTGAGCAATAAATTCTTTGGGGTATGATCTTGCTACCAGTTCTTCCTTGATTCCATGTTCTTTTGACGTGGGTGCAAAATCAGTTTCTAGCTCTTCCTTATTTGGAAATTCAGGGGGCATAACCGCTTCTGATATCATAGGTTCCATAACAGTTTCATGCTTTCCCTCACTTGAGAGGTGAGATGTCATATTCGCTTCTTCTTCGTAGGCTTCTTAATTATTTTCTCTCAACATTGGCTTGGTTTGAGCAATAAATTCTTTGGGGCTTGATCTTGCTGCAAGTTCTTCCTTGATTCCATCTTCTTCTGTCGTGGGTGAAAAATCAGTTTCCATCTCTTTCTTATTTGGAAATTCAGGGGGCGTAACTGTTTCTGCTATCGTAGGTGCCATAGAAATTTACTACTTTCCCTCACTTGAGAAGTGAGTTGTTGTAGCCACTTCTTCTTCATAGGATTCTTCATTATTTTCTCTCAACATTGGCTCGTTTTGAGCAATAAATTCTTTGGGGTTTGATCTTGCTACAAGTTCATCCTCGATTCCATCTTCGTTAATCATTTCTTCTTGGTTGGTTTCTTGATTATTTTCAGTTTCACTTTCTTTTTCACGATTTTGTGTTAAATGGGTCTTTATAATTTCCTTCATAATTTTAAATTCTTCTTCATATTTTTCCCACTTTTATTTACTTTCTAGATTCCTTCAAGAATTTGATCCCGTCATGACAACATTTTCTGTCTCCGAAGATTTGAGAATTTGAAAAGATTTAATAATTATTATTATTACAAATTAATAATAATAATAATAATATGCATATATATACTTTTTTCCCAAGTAAATATAATAATTATTATTATTCCACTTGGGTCAGAATGAGAATGGGAAAAAATTATAATAACTATAATAATTTTTTTTTTTTATGTTGGGGGATTATAATTTTAAAATAATAATAATATATGTTCTAATATTTATATTGTTTTGGATGGGAATATGGAGATGGGAGATATTTGCGAAGTGAGATTGGAGATGGTAGAATTAGAAAATAAAACCATGGATTGTTTTTATAAAACATGAACGGGTTTGTTGATGGGTTTTCTTTTTTACTTTTCACTTATTTTATTTATGTTTCCTTCTTTTTTCTTTTTCCCTTTTTCCTTCTTATTTTTCATTTTTCTTCTCTCCCACGGGTCAAGAGCAAAACTGCTCTGATACGACTTATTAGGTAACACCTTACATATTTATCTTATTTGATAAATAAATATATTTTATAATTGAATTGATGATCTTTTGAATAAATTCGTACGGCTTATATATATATGAAGAGACACCTTTAAACAATGTGTCCTTCTAATGTCGACTTTTACATAAATAGTAATAACTAAAATAATGAATAATATAATATACTTTTGGTATATTACAATAGTATATTCAAAGGACTAAATACCTTATACTATTTTATTTATCGAAGGAATTGATACTTCTGAAGGAAATTCCGCATGTCAATACAGTTTGTTTCATTTGCATATAACATATTGGAGAGGGCGCAAAGCACGACAGGTCGTGACTACCCAACCTTTTGGGTATGATATGTCTGAAGAATGATATTTTTGAGATGGCCTGAAATTGAGTCTCCCCTCCCAACTGTTAAATTGTTTACCATTATTCATCCCTAAAGGGATCGGAGGATATCAGTGAACTCAGCAATTAAACACACAGACCCCTATCTTGAAGTTTTGGGAGTATCACAAACGTAACTAATACAATGCAATTCTTTTTCAGGTGACTAGAGTGCCTGTAGAAAGGGGTGAGTCTCCAAGATCACTTAGTGGACGCAGTGCCAACGCTCAGTATGATCTATATATTCGTGCAACCAAAACCAGCATATCTGCCATTTTTAATGCCAAAACTACATTCAAAGGTCGTTGGGTTCATTACGGGATCCCGTATGCTCCTTCTATCACTCAAGTTTGACTAAGGGATCATGTTCATTCTAGCCGAGTGCAATAAAATATTAATGATGCCTCCTTTAATGATTCAACTTGTAGATACAAGACTGTGGACATGGAAGAGAAAGGGAATGTTGGTAGCACACTGTCTTAGTCTACCTACAAGCCGAATTTATGCACAAGAACCCTAACAAAAATATCTCAAAGAAAGGAGATAGCCATTGGGAGCAGAGAGAGGATGAACTAGTGATTTTGCAAGCTAACGACTAGCAAGCCAGCAGAGAGTTTGAAAATACACATG
Source organism: Pseudotsuga menziesii (assembly GCA_001517045.1). NCBI lineage: Eukaryota > Viridiplantae > Streptophyta > Pinopsida > Pinales > Pinaceae > Pseudotsuga > Pseudotsuga menziesii. The sequence goes on from LPNX010528302.1 coordinate 69,957, forward strand.
ATCCCCTATATTTTCAACGTTCAAATATGTAAGGTCGAAGCTACACGAGGCCACCTTTCTCAAAAGGCCATGAGGTAGAGGTCCCACGCAGGTTCCATTAGACTCCAAGCACAAATACAAGTCATAGAAGTGTCAAAGGGATGAAATTTGGTTGTAGAAGAAGTGATACATCAATCCTTGAAAGAAATAAAATGGAATAGAACATTTCAAAAAGATACCCATTACCACTGGTATAATAAAAGTAGCATCAATTTCATCCCGCTCGGAAGATGAAGCATTAAAACTCAGTCCTAGAAGGTAGTTTCATATTCATCCTCACATTGATTCATGGAATGTCAAACATCATCGAAGACGCCTAAGCTTCTGAGTAGTTGAAACACTCAGGTTACCATGCAAGCGTCTTTAAATGCAAGGGAGGGTGACAACACAAGACATCAAAAGTAATGCGGGTATCACTAGATTCCATAGTCTTTTATTTTTCTCCCTCGTTCTTAGTGTCAAGGAACTCTAAGAGTGCAACAATGGCTAGTAAGGCTACTTCCAGGTCCATCCATTAGAGTGAATGTAGAGTGTTTGATCCATATGGATATCGGTAGCCACCCACCTATTCCACTGGCTCAAAACAATTATCCATTGTGGCAATGTCCTAATTATTTTTCTATGGTTTTTTGGGTCCCAAAATTTGGTGCCATTTTGAGGCCCTAAACGACATTTTTTGGCGATTCGAAGGGTGAAATGGGCCCTAGTCAAAATATTTAAAGCTCAGATAGACCTTTCCAATGGGCTATCGAGCTCCCAAATTAGAGATTCTATGCAAAAGTTATGACCACGGGAAGTTGAATGTTTAACTAACCACCCTGGGGCTGCAAACTTTATGACGGTTCATCTTCTAGGGTTATGTTTTGGAATTTTGGTGTTCTCACCCTCATGACTATTATAAATAGGCCACTTGGACCTCATTTTGTATTCATCTTGGAACGGATGAGCATAGCAGCCACATCTCTTCTCAAAGATAGCTACCACCATTCTAGCTGTTGTATTTACAGTCAGTTCTATTTCCACCATTTAACAAAATATGTGTTTATTGTATCTCTATTATCTTTGAAATATGGTTGTATTTATGATTATTTATTTGTTCTTTCATTTCATTCCCACATAAATTTGGATCAGTGGTATCAGAGCAATTTGCTCTTTGATTGTTTCTTGGCGCATGTCCCCGACAAGGTCTGGGTATAGAGAGTTGGGTCTGGAACTAGTTTCACTTGGGGAAGATCACTCTCGCCACCCCAAAAGGCCTCTCATGGTGGAAGAAAATATACACGACGGAGGAGGATATCCTATCAAGTTGTTGGCCAATCTAGTTCTAGAATCGACATGTCTATCATGCTCCAAATGATACAAGATATGCAAAATTGAATAATTTCATTTGAGCATAGGTTTATGAATGAGTCTCAATAGGATTTCTCTCAGCAACCTCTCCTTCTAACCTGACCTAAGACAAAAGTAATCTACTGAGTTTTACATGCACCATTGGTGCAATTTTTGCAACAAGGCCCACAACCCTTTTATTTGTGAGTCCTACATGTTATTCAAATAATAAGAAAACAACCTGCCTACGGTATCTATTATTAAAGAGGAACCTATCGATGAAGTTTATAATTGTGTAACCATATCTCAATATCATATTAACCAAAATCCTTATCCAACCCCAAACCTTCCATGAGTAAGGAAAATTTTAATTATGAGATCAATACGCCTTATATTTCTGAGTCGATGCCTCTACCAATCAATCGATCCAATCATTCTAGATTCACATCCCAATTTGTGCCTATCTTTCCTGGCAATTATGAGCCTTACAATTTGGCCACCAATTTAGTGACCTTAAAGGACAATGTCATCTTTCTAGACATCCTTAGAGTGCTGGAGCAACAACAGAACTTGAAAAGATATATTTCTACCCCTTTCACACCCATGAATTCTTTTGGTATGACCTCGCAATCTGGAAGGGAAATCGCAATGTGGTCGATTTTGACGATCAATCTGGAAGGGAATTTCATTCGACAACAATGGGGAGACCCAAACCTAAATACCAATACTTTTACGTCTTGATGAAAATCATGGGTAGAATCACACATCCATGCCTTATAGATGGGGGATCTTGTCCCAATATCATGCCAAAAGTGATCATGTAGTAGATTGGCCTGACTTGCACAATTGAAGCCAAGAGTGTGCTTACATTTAATAAGAAATTCCAACACACTATCAGTTATGTAATACCTCACCTTAACCTTGTGTTCTACTCCCAAGGTCAAAACCACATGCAACTTTCTAGTAACCAAAACAAAGATTGGCAATTTTTCCATGATCCTAGGACATGAATAGAAGCAGTTAAATAGGGGTTATCTTAGCATCAACGGAACCCATATCCTTGTACATAGAGGTAGGAAAAATTTAATTGTCGTGAGAGAACCTCTGACATTACCTTACATTGAAAACATTCCCAGTCCCAAGATTGATTATATCGAGACTGGTATTGGCACTTAATCTATCTTTATAGAGGAAGTGAAAGAAGCAAGTGCCCAACCTGTAATTGAATATAATCAAGTCTAGCATATGTTCTTTTATAAATCCTCCTCTACTGAAGCAAATGGTGTTGATTTCATCTTATTTTTACCTTTTGGAAATCCTCATTAGTGTTCCTTATTCCTAAAATTTCAATGCACAAATAATGTTGCGAAATATGAAGCCCTTGCTTAAGTTCTCCAAAAATACTCAAAGTTAGGATTCCAGCATTTGCAATTTTTTAGAGACTCTAAGTTGGTCATTAACATGATTAACAAGATTTATATAAAATCCAAGAAGGATTTTCAAAGGTACATCTAAGTCATCGATCACCTCATGGAGGGATTCCTTTATCTTAACTTGACTTATATCAGTCATGAGCTTAATATGGCAGCTGACAAATTGGTCATGTTCACTTCTATCCCTTCCTAGCAGCATTCAAACAACAAGACTAGTTGCGATGGTATTTATCTATACCACCCCATTATGCCATATAATGATGAGGCATGGAAAACATTTCAGGACAATGACAATATGTGTTGCTTTATGACCAATTAGGGAGATGAAATGCATCCTCCTCCTAGGATTATCAATCTGATGTTTAACCTAAATATTTAGTGCCATTTGAGAGTATGTTTTAATCAAATGACGTTCCTGAGAATCCAAGTCCAAATCCTAGGCCTCTAAGCGCAATATTGTCCCTACCATTCCCGTTAACATTGGTTATTAGGAGGAACCAAAATTATTATACACATGAGCCTAGTGTACCTAGGAGGAGAAAGATAAATTTCTCACCCTTTTCAAGAATATATTTGCATGGTCATACAAATACCTTAGAGCAAGGAAAATTTTAGGAGAAAAATTTATCCCATGGATTATTTTTCAAATTTTTTTGCCAATTTGCCATTTTTTCAAAGATGATTCACCCAAATTCCATGGGATAGATTTTTTTCTCTAAAAATAGCCAAAATTTTCCAAAAAAATATAATTCATTATAAATTTGACTATATTTTTAAAAAAATCATCGAACATTTTTAGGTTGCATATTTAAGATGTAGTAAGATTCACCAAGGTTTCCACACTCTGAGAAAATTACGGATCCTTAAAATTTCCCTACCTTATTGGTTTTGATCCATGTATTACCCAACATTCTATTATGTTAGCAGAGGGAACTATTCCTATATGGAAAAAGCAAGACCAAGTAAATCATAATCTTTATGTTGTTATCCCCAAATAGCTTGATAAAATGATTGAGGCCAGCATTATCTTTACAGTGCACTATTATAAATGGGTCACCAATATTGTTCTAGCCTGGAAAAACAATGGCAACATTCACCTTTGCATAGATTTCAAGGACCTCAATAAGTTTAGCATCAAGAACAATTTTTCCTTACCTTTCATGGACATTATCTTACAACAAGTTATCGGTCCTTAAATAATTCTCTTCCTAGATGGTTTTTCGGGATATAACCAGATTAATATCAACCCCAAATATCGTTACAAGACTACCTTTACCACTCGATGGGGTACATTCACTTACCGCCATATAGGATTTCGGCCTGATAAACACTAGTGCCACTTTCCAAAGGTCGATGCATATAGATTTTATGACTTGATAGGGATTTGCATCCATATATTCCTAAATAATTTGATGGTTCATTCCAAGAAGAGAGTCAACCATTTCAACCACCTTCGCCAGGTTTTCCTTAGATGTAGGAAATTCAATATTTCCTTGAACCCCAACAAGTATACCTTTGGTGCTACCAAGGGGAAGTTATTACGGCATATTGTCTTTGAGAAGGGTGTGATGATTGATCATAATATAATATATTCCATCCAAAATCTTATCCCTCCTACAGCATCCAAGAAATTCATTAAATCATTCATGGGTAAAATCAATTTTGTACAATAGTTCATGCCAAATTTTGCTCAGATTATCAATCCTATCCATATGCTATTCCAAAATGACATGGTGTTCAATTGGAATAATGAAGCACAATCTACCTTTAAGGCTATCAATAACGCTATTGTCTATTCTCATGTCCTTGCCAATCCTAATTTTGATCAAGATTTATAGATCTATACTAATTCAATTGAAAAGGCTACTTCATCTATCTTTATCTAGACTAACTAGAATGATCATGTGAATCCCATTACATTTATGAGTCAAATCTTGTCTGAGGATGCGATCAAATTCCCTTTTCTTGAAAATCATGCATTGGCCTTAGTCTCCTCCCTAAGGGAGTTTCATCACTATGTTCTCAAAATGCATACAGTTGTAAAAGTTCCTCTATCTACAATGAAGTACCTTTTGTCCCAAACTTACGTGCATGGAAATCTATCTAATTGGTTGGCCAAAATCCAAGAATTTGACCTTGGGTTTACTATTTCCAAGATAATGTTAAAGGTAGTGAATTAGCTCTTCTCCTAACCAAGCACCTTGAGCTCGATTTCTCGAACATTGAGTATTACGAGTCCTTGTTATAAGTATTTTTCATTGAGTATGCTGATATGGATTACAACATGTCTGCTCTTTCTTGGTACAATGATATTATCCACTACCTTGATATGCATACCTTCCCCTCGAGATGAAACCCAACAAGAGAAGGAAAATAAGGCTCAAAAGTAGAAAGTACGGCATGCTCAACAATTTTCTATTACATCAATAGGGAAATGGCATGCTCCTTTGATTCCTTGGTAAGGATCAATCATGAACCATCCTCCATGAGTTTCATGATAGATCCCATCTCTAGTTTCATTCAGGTGGACATTAACCTGCTAAGGTAATTGCCCACAATATCATGCATTATGGGTTCTATTGGCCTTCTATCTTCTGCAATGATTTTGAATATGTGCAAAATTGTGATCATTGTCAACATGTCACATGTCGTCAAAAACTCATCCCTTTACCCTTACATTCGGTGATTGTTCCTATCTCCTTCTCAAAGTGGGGCTTAGATTTTATCAAGCCACATGGAGATATGTTGAAAATAGGAAGAAAAAAGTAGTTTTTTTCTCTCTTCTTCCAAAATTCATAAATATTATTTTATTATTTTGACTATTATTTCATTGTTTTCCTTAAGAGGCCCATTTTAGACCCTATATTTTCCCTAATGGGACCATAGACCCTCTTCCAAAGGTTTAATGACATCTTAGCTTTAGAGGCACAAAGGGAATTTATGATTGAAAATGTGAAAAACCGACAATCAATCATTAAGAAAAGCCATGACAAGAAAGAAAAGGCAAGAACTTTTCGTATTGGTCAGAGAGTGCTTTTATGGGACACTTCTCATGAGGAAAAGGGTAAGTGTACAACGTTTTAGAAATTATGGCTTGGCCCTTTTACCATCACTCAGTATTTCAGAAACAATGCTTATCACTTGAAGGATCGCCAGGAGAGATTATTTTTTCATTTCATAAATGGCTAGGCCTTGAAGCCCTACTAATGTTTAGATCCCTCTGAACACTAACTCACACAACTGCAAAAATAAAATAAAAAATGAAATAATCACAAAATACAAAAAAAAAAACATGTTGTCTTATTTTTCTTGTTTATTGAAATTTCGTTTGCATTATTTAGTTTTATTTTCATCATTTTCATTTGTTTAGTTTTTCTGGTCTTTTTCTTGTACAAACAATCTTTGTTTCATTTGCTTAAAATATTTCCCAATTAATTTTCTGAAGTTTGACGTTTTTCATAACAATACGCCACTATGCTCTTTCTCCATATTATTTAGATATTAATCTCACTGACATGATGATGTTTATCCACGATATACAAGAGAGGGTTTGATGTGCAGGAAGAAGAACTATTGTACAACTCGTAATCATCATCTTGTGTATGTTGAACTGTTATTGCTTTTTGTTATTGGTTTTCCCAACAATTCTTCATATTCCTATGTTTTCCCAATCATGGAACACTATCTTTGCTCGATTCACTCACTACGCTTCTTATAGCTTAATATAGGTACCTATGCCTACTTTATGGTTACTTGATTCATATTTTCCAGTCATTGTTGATTCATCATGTGTCGTCATACTTCATCTTTGTCATTTGTTTGCTAGATGTTCATGTCCAATGTTGATATGATTATGAAGTGTCATAACATAGTGTCAGAGACAAACACCTTAATGATGTTGTCACCTATTTTCCTCTCAGCCATGAAGTCCATAAAAATTTCCTCTTCCTATCCATAGTAAATTTCACCATATGCATCATCATTTGGCCATCGTGGCTCTTGTGGGAAGTTTCATCTTGTGTGTCTTGTTGGTAAAACTATGTCAAGTCTTATAATTCTCATGTTCTTCCCATTAGCATCATCATGTTGTTATTTCTATACCATTGAGTCACACCCTAAATGGTCATCATGGGCATATTTTGTTTCGCAATAGGCGTCGTCATTTGATCCCCGTATCCCTCATATGAAGTTGCTTCATGCCAGATGTCTTTTGCATGTTTTTGGACCATGTTCACCAAGTTTATTTCGTCATGTGTTCGTCAATTTTGGTTCATGAGTTTTCTATCTATTTGGTTATCACATCATCTCATCAGTGTTAACATTATCTTCCCTACATCCAAAAAAATCCATCTTTCCTTATTCATCATAATATCCCCTAAAATATTAATTTATCTTCCTTTTTTCAAGCCATTTCCTTGTCATTTACCCATAGTTTTAAAAGAAAATATATTCCAAATAAAAAAATCTCTTTCCTCTCCCCTAAAACTCCTAAGCTCTCTTCAATAAACAAAAAAATGATGAAAAGTTTCCTTCTTCTCTCACCCCAATTCATCATCCCTAAAATGAAAAAAGAGGTTTTCCCCGACTCTTTTTTTCCTATTCTCCCCTTCCCTAACCTAGTTGTTTGAAATTCCATTAATTAAACAAAAGTAGTAGCTTTCCCAAAACAAACATTTTCCCCTTACTAAGCTCAATTTCAGGAGTTCTATATCTTGTATCCTATGGTATCAAATTGTTGTCATGTGGAAATAATCAAATTAAAAAAAAAAAAACTTTTCAAATATCCAATATACAAACAGTTCGATTACTGGAAAGAGATATGATGATGGTTTTATATTAGAAAGGTGGAGTTGAATACTACTTGGCACGCATACAAAAAACATGACTTGCATAATAGCATGCAATTACTATGGGCACCCTATCCTTGTTAGAAGTTAATTCCAACTGTCATTGACCAAGTATGAGTCAATCAGGACTTTTTATGATAGCCCGTGGTATTTGGCGTTCCATGGTAATGACCCATGGTATTTGGTGTTACATGGTTTTGGCTAATCATGTAATCCTATATATACTTGTGTTAATATTGAGAAGGCGTTCTATTTCCCGACATTTCATTGCCCGTATTGTGTTTCACTTCTATCTCACTCAATGTTTTTTAACATTTTAACATGGTATCAGAGCAAATCTAATCCAAGCTCTATAAGTTTGCTTTGATAATCCTTTTCACAAAGTGGAAAGCACACAGATCTGATCTCACATCCATTGGAGTTTGTTGGTCGAGATGGTTGGGAACACATCCGCATGAAATTTTCTTCACAGCCTGAAGAACCAGCATAAGTATTTTGTTTACCCTGTTGGAGCACCACCGCACCTTGTCCCTATTGGGGACATACTTCTAGTGTATTTCTTGTCGTTAAGGACAAGTGAGGCACTGGCACATAAGCAATTAAGGAAAAGTGAGGCATTGCTGCATAAACTTTTAAGGAAAAGTGAGGCACTACCACATAAGTTGTTAAGGAAAAGTGAGGCACTTCTGCATAAGTTGTTAAGGAAAAGTGATGCATTGCGGCATAAGCTATCCCTGTGCTAGAACCAGAATTTATGACATTGGATAACAATACAAGATCGAATCTTGAAGATGGAGCTATCAGAAGAGATTGAAAAAGTGAGAAATCTGTTGACACTAGTATGATTACGACATTCCTTTTATGGAGAAAATTATGATCTATGGGCATTAAAATTAAGAAATTTGTTAAGGTCACCAGATTTGTGGAATTTTGTCATTGAAGAGGATCCTATTAATCTAGAATCATTTGAGACTTTGACAGAATACCAGAAAGAAAGAAGACAAGTTGTTTCCTTAAGTATCATAGAAAATGGTATAGATTATTCCATTTTCCATATCATTGCATAAGTTTATACTCCAAAGAAAGCATGGCATATATTGAAACCATAGTTTAGTGAAGAGGAACCAGACGTAGAAGGAGGTGACTTTGCAATCTACGCAAAGCACCAGGAATCCCACAGTGAAGTGAAACACAATAAAGAAGGTTGTGTTTATGATATAGCCAGAGATCATGTAAGCCCAACCAAAAATGTTGATCCAGTTGTGTCTGTGGATTCTAGTGAAAACAAATCTGTCAATGTAGTAGTACCCAACAATGTGAGTGATAGTCTCTCATAGAAAGAGATATTTTATAGCAGCATAGAAGTTGCAATAGTTAATGAGAATGATGAAGTAACTCCTATTGAAAAAACAAAAGAATAAGATGAGGAACTAGAATATGTGAATGCTCTCCAAGAAGAGCTGAAATATATTCATGTTTTTGAAGATTCTGACAAAAAATTCCAGTGCGTTGGTGAAGTGTAGAAAACAAGGTAAAACATGTTAAAACATAAGAAGAAGAAGATGTTGGAGAACACCCACTTAGCATCAAGTTCAAGAAGACAAAGAAGAATCAGTCCAAATACACATCAAGTAAATATGATGTTTTTGAATGAAATGTAAGCCTAGCTTAGACATAAACCAGTAGGCCTCCTTTTGCATTTTTTATGTAAGCCCATAGTGGTGGTATGGTAGAAATTAAGGGGGAGTGATGAAAATAAGTTATCTCATTTAATTGACGGTTTATATTAAGGGGAGTGTTAGAAGGTAATTCCAACCATCATTGACCAAGTATGAGTCAATTAGGGTTTCTATGATAGCCCATGGTATTTGGTGTTCCATGGTAATGACCCATGGCATTACCTGTGGTTTAGTGGTTTTGGTTAATCATGTAATCTTATATATACTTGTATTAATATTGAGAAGGAATTATATTTCTTGGTATTCTATTTCCAAGAATTCCATTGCCCATATGGTGTTCCTCTTTTGTCTTGCTCCATCTTTTTTAACATTATAACAAACCTCCGCAACCAAGTAGAAATTGAAAGATGCAAGGATTTCATGTTCACGCTCATGTTTTCGAAAATGAAATGGGTAGCAAAACTGCCGATGAGGGAGGGACATGACGATCCCTATTGTTAGTGCTCGAAGTTGTCTCCTAACTTGTAGAGAGACAAGCCTAGCGCATCTCAAATTTAAATGTTTAAATTGGATCAATTTAACTCAGGTTTAGGTATCAAATCAAGGATATCTCTCTAATACATGTGCTACATCCATACAAATAAGGTAGGTGAACCCAATAACCATATATATGAAATTACAAGAGAAAGAGGGAAGAATAAGGTAAACACTAGTAGATATATCAATCACACATCCTTCTCAATTAATATATCCACCGGATTGAAAATCCAATAACCAAAAATATTTTTTAATCGTGAACAAAAGTACTCAAATATGATTATAAAATCTAGGAAATCAAAATAAAACCTTTATTGTTCAAAAATATTTAAATTATAACCACCAACATACACTATACCAATAGTCATCACATTTGAATAAGAAGAAAGAGAGATCAATACATGGAAATCTTTGATGATGAAACCAAATACATAAACCAGAGAGTAAAAACATAGTATACAATTCTGCCTCTGAAACTAGAGCCCAGCCTACTGAATATCTTTTACTAAAACCCCCTCCAATACATTAATACTAGTTAGTATTTATAGAAACTTACAATCCTACCACCGTTACAAAATTTTTGAGATCAATCTATCCATAAAAATAAAAATAAAACAAATAGATAAAATTTGAGATTTATCACATGAAATTTGGAGATCGTCGAACATTTTTTGGAACTTGATGTTCTACAGTTGATTTGACACTTGAAATCCTTATACATTCTTTCTTAATGCAAAACATTTGATTAATTTTCTTAACATTGGATTATCGGCAACCCTGGGACATATACCACATTCACGTATGGTTTTCACGTAGAGCTCAAGTGAGGTTGGTATAAAGATTGTTGGGCCTGGGGAAAGCACGCAAGAAATAAGTGCAAACAAAGAAACATGCAAAGCACAAGCAAGGAAAAGGAAGCACGCAGCAGGGATAGAAGAAATCTGCGCAAACAAGGAAAACTGCGCGGATAAGGAAAACTGAGCGGAAGAGGAAATCTGCATAGAAGGAATATGCGCAAAAGATATCACCTACGCGGAAAAGGAAAACTATGCGGAAAGAAGATGTCGTAGGGTAAAACAGTAGCACAAGTGCAGAATAACGACTGAAAGCAATAGGGTGATTGTGGGTGTTGAATTCGGCTTAAGCCGGCGGATGCCACACGAGTGAACGCATGTTGTAAGTAAGGTTGTTAGTGCCTCGTGTCAAGTCATGATCACCATAGCTATTGCCTGAGGGGCGGACGATGGTGACAGTTACCGGACTGCTTACATGCAGTCGACCTTACGTGGTCATGTAAAATAGTATAAATAGGAGGGATTCAATAGTTAGAGGGTTGGTTGTTCGGTAATGGTTGGCTTTTCAATAGTTAGAGGGTTGGCTTTTGGTTTTCGATGTTGGTCATTGGTTATTGTTGTTTTACTCTTTAGTTGCTTAGGAGTGGGAATATCTCTGAGGGAGCAGAGTGAATCTATGAGATTTGATTGGTAGAGTAGTCAAAAGTTTGAAGGATGCATTCAGAGTTAGTGTAGTTGAAGAGAGGCTCTACTAGAGAGGTGCAGATACTAGAGAGGTCGATCCAGGTTGTGTGAGGATCAGTAGATGGTAGCAGTAGTTAGGAGAAATAAGACAGAGAGCATGAGAGCAAGAGAGAGTCTAAGCAGAAAGCTAGATCTAAGACAGTCTGCGGTCAAATGTAGGTTGAAGGTGCCATATATTTCTCATGCCAGATGAAGAGCGCCTTGTGGTTTTTCCCGGATGGGTTTCCACGTGAACTATCCTGTGTGCTGAAGATTGAATGTGTATGGTTGTTTATGTTTATGTTTATGCTTTTGTTTACGATGCAAGTCCTTTCATGGTTGAATGAATGTTGTAGTGTCAATAGAAGTCTGAATGCATGAATAGGTTATTACGCGCTACTTCTGAGTATTAGTTTATGTTTACGACGCAATCGTTGTTGTGCATCTATTATATTGTGCATGTATGCTAACTTACTCTTGTATTCAGTTATGTTTAAAGTACTAAGTCTGAATATGTGTCGCGCCATTAGTAGTTAATAAAATATATGCGCGGAGTGCGCTACAGTTCGAAGTAAATGACTCCATCCTCGTGACTTGGTCAAGCTCCATGGCTGCGCTCCAAGGGACTATAATCCCTCGACGAATCATGGAAACATGGTTCTAGAGGTTACCCATTGAATAGATATCTTGGGTGAGACTGCACCTGCTTTGTGGGTGTTACTGACAAGGCTTGCTTTGTCGAGTCGGTATCTCGGGTGTTTGTTGGGTTGACAAGCTGCGCAGAACCTGGGTCGCGTGAGTTAGGAAAAGTGTCCAACAAACGGTTCCATTGTCAGGACCCTTTTTATCAAAATGAGGGAAATGTTGTGGCACCCGACTAAGAGTGAATTCGAGGATTGGCTGGAGTCGAAGACGTTGATATTCGCGTAAAAGGAAAGCGAGGGTTCGTAGCTGAGCCCTGAGAACTGGGTGCATTGGTACCTTTATTCAGATATCCATGAAATTTTCTTCACATAATTTCCCATTATATTGCAAGAATGGTTGTCAAAGTTTGCAACCCAGTAGACTAACTTCTAGAGAAGAGGAGTAGCTGAGTGGACCGACCAGTTAATACAAGAAGTAGCACAAGTAAGTAACCCTATTTCCAGAGCTGATGATTTTTGGATTGATAGCATATTAGAAGGATATGCTACTGAGTTCGTTGTTGAAGAGATAACCTCGTATAGTGAGGTAGAGAGACATTTTTTTCAAGGACCTCGGGGAAGGTACCTTATGTCTATAAACCTATGGATTAAAATGCTACTTTATGAAAAAGGGTATTTTACAACTCAGCGATTGAGTTGCGCAGTCCGTGAAGCGGATGAGTTGTGCAAAATTTAGGAGTAATAAGGAAGGTAGTAAGCAGAAATGTTCTCATGAAGCTCAGAAGATGAGTTGGACACTGGATTCTTAATAAGCGTAAGGAGGTTTCGGTCAAGAAAGAGGAGGAAGGTAACAGGAGGTAGGAGGGCTTATAGCCTACCCCGGGAAGGTGAATATGGATGTGAGTCACACCTAGACGAAGGGTCCTATGATGAAGAGGAGGTGTATAGTCCGATTTCTAAGAGAGTAGAATCGGAAGAGTCTACAGAGACGCCAAGGATAGGACGTGACTATGACATTCCAATAAGATCCCCTGAAGTGAGACCTAGAAGTTCCTCACCTGAACCGCTTATGAACACTAGTATTCCTAGTGTCGAGACTGGTGCGCAAGGAAGCCCATCAGCGATCCCGGTAAATCCAACAAATTCAGGGAATACAGTGAACAACCCCAGCACCACCCTAATGGAGGGGACAGATGTTAGACTACCCACATTCAATGGGAATGGAACAGAGGATCCAAAAGAGCACTGGTTCCTCTGCGAGGCAGTATGGATGGTCCGCCTCGTTAATAATGATGACATCTGAAAAGCGCAAATGATTATGACTCTGTGGGGTCGCGCATTGGATTGGTATATGAAGTACTATGTAGTACCACTCGGGCAGCCGCAGAGGAATCTAGAGGAGATTCGACGCGCAATGATCTTGAAATTCAGAAAGCCACAATCTGAGTCCCAATGTATAACCGAGATCAAGGAGATTAAGCAGGCTCCAATAGAGACAGTATGGGACTTTGATCAGCAGTTCAAGAAGTTGATGACCAAAGTAAGCTTCCAGATGTTGAATGTGTAGTAAGAGTGGTTTATTGCTACGCTACTGCCACACATTAGAGGACCACTCATGGAGCAAAAGATTGCGACAAAAATGGAGGCACTAGAATTGGCAATGAAGCTAGAGGATTCACCTATTGGAGATGGTGCCGCAGGAATGATACAGATTCAGTCACAATTGCCTAATCTGACTATTCAACTCCAGGACATAAAAAGAGGAAAAGAGGTGCAGGAAGACCTCTGGTGTACACGATGTTGGACCAATGGACATACCAAAGATGACTGCCTCACTTACATGAACTACATATTGTCCGGTGTGCCAAACCCATTGAGTACCCAGGGGTTGCCCCAGTGCAACATATGCCAGACAAGAGGACACCGCGACATAGATTGCATGTTCCTGCAGAAGACGGTATGTACTCTAGCTAGTCTGTATTGTAAATTTTGTAGATTTTTAGGCCATGATGAAAACGATTGTAGGGCCTACCAACTTATGAGAGAGAAAATGGTAGATGCATATCTAATGAATATTGAGGAGCAAAAAAATATTGAACAGGCACAAGTGTGATTCCAAGCCGCGCCTCAGTTCCAGACTACACCTCAGTTTCATTCTGCGCAGCAGTTTCAAATGGCACTGTAATTTCAGAATACGGCCCCGTATAACCTGTATCAACAGCAGTATGCACAACCGCAATACCTGCCACAACCACCACAACCTCAGTTGAGGGGGGGTGGTAATTACAGGGGTCGAGGAGGAGGAGGATTTGGCTGAGGAAGAGGGCCAGTGGTATGCTACAATTGTGGAGTGCAGGGCCACTATGCTAGAGACTACCCTGAACCTACGAAGACTTGCTCATATTGCAAACAAGAGCACAATGTGGAGCAAATGTCTGCAACTTATTGCTATATGGAAAGCTCGAATGATTGGAGCAACTAACCCAGCACCAAATTCTGCACCGAATTCTCCCAACCTGAATGCTAATGCCAACATACAGATGATAGTCGCAAAATCAAGAGAACAAAGTGTAGCTATGATAACAAGGGGAGATGTTGCGACGGGTGAAGATCAAGCTACGCAAACAGAGCCTGCAGTGCAAGCACAACCATAGGTGTGACCTGCCATGAAAAAGAAAACACCACTTGATTTTCAAAAGAAAAAGCGCATATTCATGGATGTACGCCCAGAGTTCGTAGGAACGGAACAACCCTCTACCTCAGGCCAAGTGAAAGATATGACTGAGAGATTCCAGAAGATATTTAAACAACAGACTATAGGAAAGAGTGCAGATAAGGTTAGTAAACTCAAACCATTCATTTCAAGTTGTTTGGCGCTAATCCAGGACAAGGATGCACTTGCAGATTTGAAGGTGCTTATAGAAACACTTTCATAGGAAGACCTGCTAGCGAAGAAGGTTAACAGTGTCAAGGCAAAGTTCAAAATGGGACGCAAACTTAGGATGTCCACGCAAATTGGTGATTATGACATGGACTATATCATCCTCGACCTGGGATCCGATGTTAACATCCTAACGCGCCAAATGTGGGAAATAATGGGCAATCCACCCCTGGAATGGTCCCCAATTCAATTAAGGCTTGATAATCAGGAAAAGGTCCTTCCCATTGGTAGATTGAGTTAGGTCCAAGTGGATATTGAAGGATTACATAATTTGAGGTCATCAATATAGTAGATGATGCTAACCCATATCCCGTGCTGTCAGGGATCGATTGGGCGATGGGTTATCAAACCATTATAAATTTCAAAAGAAGGATCCTATCATTTGAATATGATGGGATGAGGGTAGTTGCGCCCCTCGATCCACTGGAAGGACACATATACATTGAACCAGTGTTCAACAAAGGGCAAGGTGATCACCTTGATATCATCTATAATGCCACTTCCCTTAAGGCGAATTACATTAATCCTAATTCGGATGGTAACCTGAGCTGGAGATGCGTGAGTTCATGTACATCATACTAAGGAGAGGCACTTGAGAACTGGAAAAACCGATTACATGAAGTCTCTATGAAGAGATGTGCCAGGATAACTAAATCTGTGCGAGGAGTGGGAACTCAGTCGCGGATGCTGCCTACATATGAAGGACTTCCTAACTTGGAAACGTTCTTGATTGAGTTTGAATAATTAGTAACAGAGCCATAGCAACTATCTGCACTGGAATTTGTGCTAAAAGCTACACCCGCGCGATGGTGGGGTGTGCACAAAATATCGATAAATGAATGGTCGCAGTGCAGACGGCTACTGGAAGTAAGGTTTGGAGATGAGGTCACAACTATGACCCAAAGGTATACAGGGTTATCAGACCATGTTGAACAGTTGGAGTAGTGTTTCACAGTATTCTCTAACTACCTGCACCAGGAGTGGGTTCACCACTTCATCCACAGTCTCGAAATGGCACCCAGAGGTTGGTACGCATCTATGGAGCTGTGCCAAGAAACAAGGGAATGGGAAAAGGTTGTTGTTATGAGGAATTCTCAACCAATGCTGACATTGCTTGTTCCTTTGTAATGCAAAACAAAACTACAGAACAAAAAATCACAGCCACATATCCTTCCCTTGAATAGTCAAATTAATTAACATAACACATCATATACCTCAACTGTAGATCTATTTATCTTCTCTCTGGAAAGTCCTTGAGATGATTCAATACCTGCAAGACAAGTCACGAGACAAACGAAAAAATGAGAGCATCATGATAATCAACTATCCATACTGGTGATCAAGAAGTCCAATAATATTTAATCACAAACACAATAATCAAATATAGGAAAGGGAAATGTTTTTGTATTAAAATATGGATGAGAAGAAGTATAACCAAAAGCCTTGATGTTGACAGCTTATGTCTCAACAAATGTCTACAAACTCCTATGAAGACCTCTCCAGCTACAAGCTACCTTTACTTTGCCTCTATTCAAACTTCAAACTAGCAGCATAAGGATGCTTTTTCTGGCCTCCCCCACTCTCTTCATGGAGGCTTCATTTATAGGCCAAGAACCCATAGGATGACTTGACAAAAGGATAGAATGAGATCCCTATAGGTGAGGGAGGTGAATTCCACCTCCCCCAGAAATGCAGGAACTAATTCCACAAAGGATTCCATACGGAATCTTCTAGAAACTTCTTTTTCCCCCCTTCAGGTTACCATCGGCGCTTTTTTCTAAACTGGACAGAGCATCAATTTGGGATTTTTTCCACTACAAAGGGACAGCGGCGCTTTTTTCTCAACTGATGGAGGCGTCAATGACGCTCTGTGGGAAATGCAAAAGAGCGTCGTCCTTTCTAGGTCAAGGAAAAAAATGGCCAAGGTGATCCAGATCAGGCTTTTTGGGAGGTTGATAGGCAACAAGAAAGTCGTCTGAAGGCTTACTAGGAAATGTGAGATTTTCATGTGCAACAGTTGCAGATAATTTCATATACACATTCCATTTCACATACGAGCAACCAATAGTTGATATTGCACTGAAGAACATCAAGGAGAAGATATTCACTAAGATTCCACTGGAGGTTGAGTATTCTCAACCCTGCACTGTGCATTCCCACCCGTGCTGTGAGACAATTCAGCACTGGATGACATGTTATAACCTCTCCGAAGATCCAGAGGACGACCCGACTAACATCAATATTCTAGAGTCGGAAGGATTGCACGCAGTAGAAGGAAGTGGCATTTCCAGTGAGTAGTTCATCAATCCGCTAAATATTAAGAAAGTTAACATTGATTCAGAGGACAATCCAAAATTTGCTAACATTGGAGACTACTGGGACGAAGAGACAGTAGTTAAAAAACTGATCTATTACATGAATTCCAAAATCTATTCTCGACGAACTTCAGGGAAATGAAGGAGATAGTAGGATATTTGGGCGAAATGAAAATTCCGTTCAAGCCCTACATAAGACCGATAAAATAGCGCCCATACAGACTAAATTCGTGCTATAAAGAAAAAGTGAAAGCAGAACTGGATCGCATGGTGGAAGAAGGAATCATTGAACCTATTGAAGAGTCGGAGTGGATAATCCCCATAGTGATTCAGGATAAGAAGGCAACAGGCGAGGTCAGGATCTGTGTCAACCTTAGGAAACTAAACGATGCCTGCTTACATGATCCATTCCCAACACCATTTACAGATGAAGTCTTGGAGAGTGTCGACGGAAAAGAAATCTATTCATTCACAGGCGGATTCTCGGGCTACCATCAAGTCAAAATTGCTCAAGAGGACCTACACAAGACAACCTTTGTAACATAATGGGGATGCTACCAATACACATATCAAATTACGCTGAATTTGAGAAAATGCATATTTTGGGCACCATTTGGTGTACTGTTGGGCCATGTAGTTTGCAGCGACGGGCTCTTGGTGGATCTTGCAAAGGTGGAAATTATTCTGGAACTGCCACCGCCCACGTCGGTCATGCAACTCAGATCCACATTGGTACATACTGGATATTATAGAAAATTCATAAGAGGATACGGGGAGATAACTGCCCCAATGGAGAAGCTACTGAAGAAGGACGCCAAATTCGAGTGGAACAAAGACTGTCAAGGAAGTTTGGATAAGTTGAAGCAAAAAATGGCCACTACGCCTATATTGATATTCCCAGACTGGAAGAAGGAGTTCCATGTACATGTTGATGCATCATTAATTTCACTTGGTATAGTATTAACACAACCAGGAGCGGGCGCAATTGACCACCCAATTGCATTTGCAAGAAAGAAACTGTCAACAGCAGAGAAAAACTATACCACAACCAAAAGAGAAGGGCTTGCAATGGTCTATGCGCTACAAAAGTTCAGACATTATCTATTGGGGGGACACTTCAAAATGTTCACCGATCATTCTGCGCTGAAGTATATGGTCAATAAGCTAGTGTTGGGGGGGGAGCTCTGCCGATGGCACCTCCTATTTCAAGAATTTGACTTTGAAGTCATTGTAAAGCCAGGCCGACTGAATGTTGGGCCAGACCACTTGTCGCGCATTGAAAGTGGTGAGGAACAAAACAACTTAGAGGATAATTTGCCTAATACGCACCTGTTTGTTATCGATGTTGTCGATAAATAACTTATAGGCACATTATCCTGGCTATGCTCCTACAGATTATACGACATGGCTATGCGCCTGAAGATTATACGACATGGAAAAAGAAACAACTAGTTTTCAAGGCCGCAGACTACACGTTAATTGCGAGACAACTGTATAAGTTGGGACCAGATGAAATACTGTGTAGATGTGTCTTTGATCATGAAAGGCAATGGCTAAAGGCTGAAGCACACGTGGGTGTCTCAGGAGGACACTATGCTGGGAAGGAAACGGTGCACAAGATTTTGCAAGCTGGACTTTGGTGGCCAATTGTACATATGGATACAAAGAAATAATGTCATGACTGTGATAAGTGTCAAAGAACAGGGAAACCATCACGACGTGATGAAATGCAACTTGTGCCACAAATTACACTGCAGGCCTTTGATAAATGGGTAGTGGATTTTGTCAACCCTATTAGTCCTCCAGGGAAACAGACTGGTGTACGCTACATTATAACTGCTACAGATTACTTGACAAGATGGGTGGAAGTGGTACCTGTGAAAGACTGCACCGCCGCAATTGCGACAAAGTTTGTTTTTGAAAATGTGGCCACAAGGTTTGGTTGCTCGAAGATCCTTATCAGTGACCAAGGTACGCATTTTGTAAATAAACTAATTGTTGAGCTGACTGCAGAATTCCAAATCCAGCACAAGAAGACAACACCCTACCATCCTCAAGAAAATAGAGTTGTTGAGGCCTTCAACAAGATACTGGAGAATTCCTTGACCAAGGTCTATAATGTGCGCAGAGATGACTGAGACCAGAAAGTCTCAGCGGTACTATGGGCTTACAGAACAACATGAAAACGACTAACTGGATACACTCCTTTTCATTTAGTCTATGGACAAGAAGCAGTCGTGCCCATGGAATACATTGTGTCGAGCCTATGAATTGCTACGCTAACAAAGATGACAGATACCGACGTAGTAGAAGAAAGAATTGCACAGCTGATTCAAATGGAGGAAGAATGCTTCATTGCAGGCTTCCATCAAAACATGAAAAAACAACGGCAGAAAGCATGGCATGACCGCCACATCAGAATAAAATAGTTCAAGGTCGGCGGACTTGTTCTGATGTATGATAGCAAGTTCTTCAAGCACCCAGTTAAGCTCAAAATACACTGGCTAGGCCCATATGTGGTTGCACACATTACTGAAGCAAGCGCGGTAAAACTACATAAGCTGGATGGAACACTGGTTGTGGGTATGATCAATGATAGCTGATTAAAACCATGCCGTGATGACTGTGGCATGGACCCATAAGGCTGAGGTGTGCAACAAAAAAAATGGGATCAAAAGGGAGGAAAGCAGCAAGAGAAGCATATCCAGCGTAACCTGGCGTGGAAAAACCAATTTGCGCTGAAGAATGGTGCGCTCTCAACCCGCCAACAAACCGGCTAAGAGACAACTGATGGGAAGTAGAAGACAGATGGAAGACACCGATGGACCATTAAATGCACGAGGATTCAAAAAAGATTTGGTGCTCGCAACATGACATCGCCCTGGGCGGAACGACTAGCTCATCATGTATGGGAAACTCTGTGACGGTGACCGGCCATTACATCAATACTCAATCACGGCTTTCAGTACAGGAAAAAAACGACAGGGTTAATCATAGCAAATATGAGAGGCATATTTGGTGCACCAGAGGAGGGTCTTGTCCTAATGATGCACCTAGATAAGTTAGGATGGCATGCGAACCAATGATCCTCTTATAAAATAAGGGTTTTCCTAGAGCCAACATCACTTAGCCGTGTTGCTTGAGCACCAGTTACATATGGGTTGGGGTGCGCCATGGCGAGCAGCTCTACCAGATAAAGGAGTTGTTGCGACCTTCAGTGTGTGGGTTATCTCTGAATATGGGAATAATGAGGACGTTATCGGTCTGCAATTTATTTTGACCAAGCTAAAAGTATCTGGTGAAGTCATCCTTAGCTATTTCTTTTTCAGTTGGTTAGCAGCCCTGGCTACAGCACCCAGAAGGAATCCGGTGGGGATCTGATTTCTTGCCCCACCATACTAAGTCTGCAGGGTTGGCGAATAGGCCCAACTTTCGGCAGTCCAGGAAAGGCCTGAATGTGTGGAAGGACCAAGTGGGCAGATGCCGACTTCCAGGAAGGACCAAGTGGGCAGATGCCGACTTCTAGAAAGGGCCACGTGGCCATATATGGCTTGTAGACTATGATGCTAAGATGAATTTGGTCAAAGCTTGGGAATCATTCGTCCCTAATCCCCCCCTTGAATTTGGGGATTTTCTAGTTTTCAATATGGACAATGCTTCATTCTTCAAAGTTCATATCTATTGCAAAGAGGCTGGTGAGAAACATCTACGCACATGCGATCACTAGTTGGGCACTTCTAGCAAAAATGGAGAAAGATGGTAGTGCAACTCCCATGCTACAGACTCCCTATCTACCTAACATGGCTTGAGAACAAGCCACAAGACTATGATAAGAAGCGAAAAAACAAGATGAAGAGGACCAAGAAGAACAGAAAAAAGACGAGTTGTGGCAAGCAGAAGAAAACCCTATGGAAGTACACTCTTCAGATGATGTCAACAAAGAAGTTGTGTAACTTCACTTTTTGTAAGTAGGGGATGAGCCCGCAGTGCAGGAAACACCGCCAAAAAAAAAATTCACAAAACGCGCAAGAGAGGAAGCAGGAGGAAGGTGCACCAAAAAAAAAAAAATCAAAGAAACAGCCGTGCATGTCGCGCCACCTCCTGGGTTTGTTGCTTCGTGGCTCAGGACTAGCCACATGTGAGTGTTGGGGGCATGTTGGGCCTGGGGAAAGCATGCAAGAAATAAGCGCAAACAAAGAAATGTGCACGAATCAATCCATTGTGTAAGCACAAGCAAGGAAAAGGAAGCATGTGGTAGGGATAGAAGAAATCTGTGCAGACAAGGAAATCTACATGAATAAGAAAAACTATGTAGAAGAGGAAATCTGTACAGAAGGAATATGCGCAAAATATGTCACCTGCATGGAAAAGGAAAACTACGTGGAAGGAAGATGTCGCAGGGTAAAACATTAGCACAAAAGTAGAATAACAGTCGAAAGCGACAGGGCGATCGTGGCTGCTGAAGTCGGCTTAAGTCAGCGGATGCCACACAAGTGAATGCATGTTGTAAGTAAGGTCGTTAGTGCCTTGTGTCAAGTCATGATCACCACAGTTGTATCCTGAGGGGCGGGCGATGGTGACAGTTAACGGACTCCCTACATGCAGTCGACCCTGCGTGGTCATGTAAAATAGTATAAATAGGAGGGATTCAATAGTTAGAGGGTTGGTTGTTCGATAATGGTTGGCTTTTCAATAGTTAGAGGGTTGGATTTTGGTTGATGTTGGTCATTGGTTGTTGTTGTTTTACTCTTTAGTTTCTTAGGAGTGGGAAGATCTCTAAGGGAGCAGAGTGAAGCTGTGAGATCTGAGTGGTAGAGTAGTTGGAAGTCTGCAGGATGCAGTCAGAGTTAGTGCAATAGAAGAGAAGCTCTGCTAGAGAGGTCGATCCAGGCCCTGTGCGGATTAGTGGATGGTAGCAATATTTAGGAGAAATAAGACAAAGAGCATGAGAGCAAGAGAGAGTTTGAGTAGAAGGCTAGATCTAAGACAGTCTACAGTCAAATGCAGGTTGAAGGCACCATATATTTCTCATGCCAGATGAAGAGCCCCTTGTGGTTTTTCCTAGATGGGTTTCCACATGAACTCTCCTGTGTGCTGATGATTGAATGTGTATGGTTTTTTATGTTTATGTTTATGTTTATGCTTATGTTTATGATGCAAGTCCTGTCATGGTTGAACGAATGTTGTACTATCAATAGAAGTCTGAATGCATGAATAGGTCATTATGCGTTGCTTCTGAGTATTAGTTTATGTTTACGGCGCAATCGTTGTTGCGTGTCTTTTATATTGCGCCTGTCTGCTAGATTTCTCTTGTATTCAGTTATGTTTAAAGTACTAAGGCTGAATCTGTGTCACGCCGTTAATAGTTAATAAAATATATGTGCGGAGTGTGCTACAGTTCTGCGTAAATGACTCCATCCTCACGACTTGGTCGAGCTCCTTGGCCGCATGCCAAGGGACTATAATCCCTAGACTAATCACGGACACATGGTTCCGGCGGTTACCCATAGAAGAGATATCTCGGGTGAGACTGCGCTTGCGTTGCGGGCGTTGCTGATGGGGCTTGCTCTGTCGAGTCAGTATCTTGAGTGTTTTTTGGATTGATGGGCTGCAGAGAACCTGGGTCGCGCGAGTTAGGAAAAGTGGCCAACACCTGGTTAAAACATTGGGAGATCGACGAAAATATTGCATTGCAAAATATTAATAACATTAAAAATATTGTTACTTCTAAGTTATATTTAATATTAAATTTTTTAATGAAATAAATATAAAAAAATATTTTATAAACTATATAAAATTGTTCTTTAAATAATAAAAGTTTATATTTATTTATTATTAGTAAATTTATTAAACTTTTTAATGAAATAATTATAAATTATTATTTTAAAAACTATATAAAATAGTAATTTAAATAAGAAAAGTTTATATTTATTTATTACTAGCAAAAAAAATTATATTTTGGCCCAAGGACAAAAGAAGCACAAGTAGAGTTTGTAGAATTTAAAGGTTTTGACAAACTTGATAAGTATTCAAGGCACTTTCAAATGCAGACAAAGAATACAAAACTAGAGATACAAATTATAAAATGATCGGTATAGAGGTTTGAAGCGATGGAAAATTGATTACGCTGACTGAGACACTCATGGCTATTTCAGTAGTGAAAATTAGAATCCCTTTTACATGTGCACTACCCGAAACCAAAAATTTTGATAGGGAATATTTTGGTACCAACATATGGCTCTGGTGTGATGCAGGAGCATAGGCTCAAGAGGGCGAAGTCATTCATGACTTCACAAGGTCAAGGGAACTCTTAAGAAGACCTAGGGTCTCATACATTTGTAATTTGCTTTATTTAGTAAAAGTGGAATAAAAATGGACAAGGAATCTAGATCCTTTTCCACATGTAATAGTTAGGATTGAGTTAGTTGTTTAGTTGAATGAATTCAGAAATCTATTAGTGAGTCATAGAGTTGACAGAGATCAATAAGGAATGTACTCCTTTGTTATAGGATCTGGAAACAAAATCCTCTTGTATTTAAATTAGTTTGAGTTATTTTCTTAGACAGCTTAGTTATCCTACATAGCTTGTTAGCTCGCATAATCTTAGTTTAGCTCATAGAGATTAGGATAGCTCATAGAGGGTTGAGGATAGCTCGAAGAAGCTTGTTAGCTTGCGAAGAGTATGTGGAGTGCAGAACAAAGAGAGTGTGTTCTACGACTAGTGGATTGAATGAAGAACAAAGTTTTCATACTCTACACATGTTTGCTTATTTAATGTCTTCTTTCCAATAGCTAGGAGTGTGATTTTAATTCTCTGTGCAGGTGTTTTAACTCTGATATGTTATTGAACAATTCCCTAAGTTTTGGATTCATTTCTGCATAGAAATTTGATCTAATCAAGATCAAATTCAGTGATTTCATTCAAATCCGAAGAAAAACTAGAAAATCAACGGTTGTAGTTAAGTTCCACAGCCAAGAGACGCAGATATGCAGAGTTAGGTCATGATCCGCATCAAAAATACAGATCGACGGTCATGATCCACCCTGTAGTATAACGACGGTTTGGGAAGAGGCTTGTGGGAGCGAAAAAGGCGAAAGTCCAAAAGTTCGAGAATAAGAAAAGTTAGATTTTCGATTTCCGAAGTCGGAAAGCGGGAGAACAAGAAAGGACTAAGGAAGGAAGTTGGGTTTTTCAATTCTAAAGTCTGGAAGAAGGAAAAGTGAAGTGCGGAAGTGCGGAAGGGCAGAAGTGTAGAAAAGCGGAAGTGCGTAAGTGCAGGAAGTTGAAGTTCAAAAGTCGGAGAAGTGAGGTTTCCAATTTATGATTTCTGCATGCAAAAAAGGTGAGTGCGAAAAGCCTATAGTGGAAGGGAGTGTGCGGAAAGAAGGTTAGACAGTTCTCCAAGCCGTTTAAGAAAATTAAGCCCTGCTAGTTTTCAGTAACCTCAGTTTTGAGGTCTGTAAGAGAACAATGCCATCAGAGTGGTATTAGAGCAGAAAAAGGATTCTGTGTGAAGGTATGAGAGTGTGGTCATAGTGAATTGTATCCAGTAGTGAATTGTTGTGTCAGGAGATGGAGGTCAGAGTTGGAAGAGGTCGGGGCAAGAGAGGAAGACGAGGGGGGGTGACTTTTTCTTGATCAGTCCAGGAAATATTTATTAGTCGAATACTTATTAGCCCCACCAGGGTAGGGAGCACTCACTTATCGCATTTTCTCTGCACTAGGAGGCACTAACAAACTAATAGGGTTGGTTCAGCCAAAGTTAGTTCAGCTAGGGTTTGTTCAGCTAATTCTTTCTTGTTTCCAATGCGGAATTGAGAGAGGAAATAAGAACTCTGAGATCAAGGATGGAAGCCTTAGAAGCTGGCATACATCATGAGCACACTAGAGATACAAGTGATGAAGAGATACCTAAAGAGAAGGAGGAAACAACTGCTGAAACTCTTGAGGTAAGAATGCTTAGGTCTATTTTTGGTGCAAGTTCTAGTTCAAGAGCTAATGTGTCATTCTACAGTGGAATCTTGGATCCAAAAGAGTTAATTGATTGGATCAATGCTATGAAAAAACACTTCGATTATGCTAAAGTGAAGGAGGACAGGAAAGTTAGATTTGTTGTCGCAGGGTTAATAGGGCATGCATCATCATGGTGGGATGGTGTGCAAGAGGAAAGGATCTTGAAGAACAAAGCCAGGATCAATAGCTGGAACATAATGACAGCTAAATTGAAAGGTAAATTTCTTCCTAAGGATTATAAGTTGATTTTGTTTAGGCAAATGCAAAATCTTATGCAAAATTCAATGACAGTTAGGGAGTATACTGAGGAATTTTATAAGGTAAATATCAGATCTGGACATATGGAAGACACACCTGAGAGGGTAGCTAGGCATATTAATGGTTTAAGATTTTATATACAAGATGAATTGGGTTTTTTGTCATTGAGATCTGTTGAGGAAGCATATCAGGTTGCTTTGAGGGATGAGGAGAAGCTAATGAGAAAACAGAGTCAGAAAGCAAAAGGCTCTAGAGGAAGGGAGAAACAGCAGAAAGCTGAAGCTATCAATTCGAATCAGCAAATACAGTATGATAGAACTGATGATAACAGAGGTGGAAGAAATGCTTCAAGAGGAAGAGGCAGATGAAGAGGTGGACAAGTAAGATGTTACACATGTGGGAAGCTAGGCCATATGTCATGAGATTTTCCTAAGAATGTTGCAAGACAGAGAGGCCCGCACAAATAGTGGAAGCTGAACATGAAGCTCCAAAGGAATTAGAGGTGGTTTTGAATTAACCTGAACAAGGTGAAGCCTTGTTGTTGAAAAAGGTAATTGATGAGTCAGTTCAAAGGAGGAGCATGTTTAAGACAGTTTGCAAAGATGAAGGTAAGTGCTGCAAGCTAATTATTGATAGTGGTATTACTGATAATTTGGTGTCTATAGAAATGGTGGACAAGTTGAATTTAAAAAGGACAGTACATCCAAAACCATACAGAGTTTCATGGCTACAGAATGATCATCAAGTTCTTGTGAGTTAACAATGCCAAGTAAAGTTTCAGATTGGAAATTATCAGGATGAGGTAAAATATGATATCATAGAAATGGATGCTTGTCATGTGTTATTAGGAAGGCCTTGGCAATTTTACAGAGAAGCAGTTCATGAGGGTAAGAGGAATGTCTATTCCTTTGAAATGAATGGAAAGAAACATAGCCTTCATCCATTCAAAGGTAAGCAAGAGGAAGTCAGTTGTCAATTGTTGATGATGAATGACAAGAGGATTGTGAATGATTGGAAAGTTGAATATGAGGTAAAATTAATTTCACAAGTAAATGATTTTGAAATTAAAATGACTAACAAGGTGTAAACTGATTGGCTGAAGGAAAGAATAGACCAACAAGAAATGCCAAATGAAAGCATGGCATTAATGGAGGAAGCACAATGTGAATTCATAAAGGGTGGTGAGAGGTATATGACTAATGAAATTACTAAGGATGATTATGTGATAGAAATAGGAAAAGGAGAGGAGATCCAAGAAATTCATGCACATAATTCTTGGATGAAAGATGTATTTATGTTAATATATTTTCTATTTTCTTATGTGACAGGAAATTTGATTAATCTGTGTAGATGAAGGAGAACCAGTTGACAACTTGTTTGCAAGTCAAAGGAAAGAA
Organism: Pseudotsuga menziesii; assembly: GCA_001517045.1. Lineage (NCBI taxonomy): Eukaryota > Viridiplantae > Streptophyta > Pinopsida > Pinales > Pinaceae > Pseudotsuga > Pseudotsuga menziesii. The sequence goes on from LPNX010528302.1 coordinate 96,907, forward strand.
AAACTTGAATATTCAAATAAGTCTAAATATATACTGGAAGAACCAAAGGACCATTTTGCAAACACAAAGCTGGAAGACATGGCTGAAGGGACTGTTCAAAATGAGAACACTGCCCAAATTTACACTTTGGGTATCTGCTGAAATCCTACATAAAAACAACAAAGAGGAAGCTCATGGACAGGAGCCCATGAAGAATTTTAAGTTGAGGAGTCTGATGCAGGAGCATAGGCTCAAGAGGGCAAAGTCATTCATGACTTCACAAGGTAAAATAAACTCTTAATGAGACCTAGGGTCTCGTACATTTGTAATTTTCTTTATTTTGTAAAAGTTGAATAAAAATGGATAAGGAATCTAGATCCTTTTCCACATGTAATAGTTAGGATTGAGTTAGTTGTTTAGTTGAATGAATTTAGAAATCTATTAGTGAATCATAGGGTTAGAAAATATCAATAAGTACTGTACTCCTTTGTTATAGGATATGGATACAGAATCCTCTTGTATTTAAATAAGTTTGAGTTATTTTCTTAGACAACCTAGTTAACTTATAGAGCTTGTTAGCTCGGAGAAGCTTAGTTTAACTCACACAGCTTAGGATAGCTCATATAGGGTTGAGGATAACTTGAAGAAGCTTGTTTAGCTTGCAGAGAGTGTGTGGAGTTCAGAACAGAGAGAGTGTGTTCTATGAATGGTGGATTGAATGAAGAACACAGTTTTCATACTCTGCACATGTTTTCTTATTTAACGTCTTCTTTCCAACAGCTAGGAGCGTGATTTTAATTCTTTGTGCACGTGTTTTGACTCTAATATGTTATTGAATAATTCCCTAAGTTTGGGACTCATTTCGCATAGAAATTTGATCTACTCGGGATCAAATTCAGTGATTTCATTCAAATCCGAAGAAAAAAGAGAAAATCAACAGTTGTAGTTAAGTTCCGCAGCCAAGAGACGTAGATCCACAGAGTTAGGTCCTGATCCACATCATGATCCACCCCACAGTAGATCGATGGTTCAGGAAGAGGCTTGTGGGAGCAGAAAGGTGGAAGTCCAAAATTTCGAGAATAAGAAAATTTAGATTTCCTATTTCCAAAGTCAAAAAGCGAAAAGTGGGAGAATAGGAAAGGACTAAGGCTGGAAGTTGGGTTTTCTGATTCCGAAGTTTGAAAGCTGGAAAAGTGAAGTGTGGAAGTGTGGAAGGGTGGAAGTGCGGAAAAGCGGAAGTGTAGAAGTGCGGAAGTGCGGGAAGTTGAAGTTCAAAAGTCAGAGAAGTGAGGTTTTTGATTTTTGATTTCTGCATGCAGAAAAGTTGAGTGCGGAAATCCTATAACGGATGGGAGTGTGCAAAAAGAAGGTTAGACATTTCTCCAAGTTTTTTAAGAAAATTAAGGCCTGTCAGTTTTCAGTAACCTCGGTTTTCAGGTCTGTAAAAGAACAGTTCCATCACTGTGCAACTCCAAGAACATGCAGACCAAGCACCTTCTCCTGAAACCATATCTAACATTTGGAACTTGTACTACTCACCAATATTTGAAATGACCCTGCTATTATAGCCAAAATTGGAACTTATTCGTCTGTGACGACGCTTACACGTTTCAGTTGCATGACGACACTGCATGAACTTATTGTCACTCACCCAAAGGACATTCAATGGATGGAAGAGCCATATTTGGGACTTTTGTATCACCTCCTTACCTCTTTCTTGGTTCATTGAATACTTAGTAAGCCAATGAACAAGTTTCTAGACTAAATCATCTCTTGAAAACCCCTAGAAAAACCTTAAAATTTGCATTTTTTTCCCAAGACGCCCCTTGCACATGGTCCACTAGCGTTTTTTTACCTTGCACACATGTGTTTCTAGCACTCCACTAGCCTATGACATGCTACTTTCCTTTGTTCCACTAGTGTGTAGCTTATAAATGCCTAAAAAAATATAAAAATCTCGAAAAAAAATGGGTGGTTTGGGTGGTTTTGGAATTGCCTCCTCCGTTGTAACTACTCTTTCCTCAGCCCTATCTCTTCCATTTGATACATAAGAGAGGGAGAGGGTATCATGAAAGGGACTGGGCCTACATTATTGTTATGCTGGGAGAATCTGGACTCTCATCCCCCTCACCTATGCCCTAGTTTCCATCTACCCTTGTTGCAAAGCTTAGAGGTTGGGATTCTTGGAGGAGAGAAGTAAGAGATCTAGATTGAAGGCTTCACGAGGTGCCTTGATTGATGAGAAGGTATATTTGTACTTTTTTCGTTGATTAATAAAGACTTAACATTCCTCCCTTTCCAAATCATTGTTTATGTCTCAGCTTTCGATTATATGTCGATGCTTATGAGATCAGGGTTTCATGTTCTTCTGAATATCAATATTTTATAGGTAGTCAAATTGGTTTGAGGAAGGTTTGAAGTGGTTTTGCAGGTCCCTTGATTGGAGAGTAGGAGGAGGACTCAAGGAAAGGATTGGATCAACCTTCACTTTGTAAGGTACAAACCCTCCTAACCCTTGAAATTTTTCTTAATCACTATGTTTGTAGAACTTTATATGTATATGTGTAACCCTAGAGCGTTGGTGGCCTTGCCCTAGGCATAGAAATACTTTCCTTAACAATAGAATTAGCAACTTTGCTGAGGAGAAGCCTGTCTGCTTTGGGGTTTCCAATTATATTTGTTTTCCAGTATATTTCAAGGTTCGAGTCTTTCTTTTAGGTTAGGAACAATCATTGAGTCATTGTAGACACTCTCCTTGTTGTTTTAGGTGTTGGATCCATCTTGTTTGCACCTTTTAGTACCCACACATAGGTGTTAGTGCACACAGTTGCATTTTTTCCTCCTACAAATAGGTGTAGGGTGCTTCCACATGAATTTTAAACGCCACTATTAGTATTGTGCACTAGCATGTCCTTCCTCTTAGTGATTTTTTCACTTTTAGGGTTGTTCTAGAAGGGTCTGGTTGCAGTATTTGGAGTCTCTGTTGTTCCCAAGTCTATGTAGGACCACTTAGAAGTGGTGTATTCTCTTGAGAATAATCTTAACTCGAGGTTAGAATCCTTTTTAAATCATTTGGGCTTGTATTTGCTTTGTCCTTGATATCCTTGCTTGGCATCACCTTGTTTGTATGGTGTTGATCAACCCCTATTAGTAGGTGTAGAATGAGCTTGGGAGCCATATGATCCTTATCTTACTCGATATTTTTGGTCAAACTCATTATGCCAAAGTGGTTTACTTGGTCTTTTATGAAAATAGTCCTTCCAAGAGAGGTCTTGTTAGACCTTAGGTCAGTATAGGGTTCTTTTATGTGGACATGGTACAGAAGTTCATTTTCTTTGTCTTTACATCATATGCATTTACTTGTTTATAGTTTATTTTCCTTTTTCATTTTAAAAGAAAAAGTAAAAAGAACAATTCTTTGTTTTATATGTGTTTAGGATAGTGTCATTAGTATTCGGTGCATTTGCAAATCTCTGCTTTTTTGAAAGAAGAAAAGAGATATTTCATTTGTGGTCTGCATTTTCAATTTTGAAAAGAAAAAGAGAAGTAAAAGCTTTGTATTTTGAACCTCTTTCACATTTGCCATGTTGTTTCCATTTTAAGTAAAAAACATCATTAGTTTCATCATCACTACCTTTTTTAGTAATCAATATCCCTTAAAAAGAATGCTGATATTTAAAATGTATTAGAAATGTTTCTTTTTTAGGGACAACATCAACTAGTCTAGGTTAGTGTTTTGGACTAGGGCTTATCTCTAAACTACCCAAAACTATTAAACTCAAACATAGTGGCCATTATTTTAGGAAATCCAACCTTTAAAAGAGGTGAACCATAAATATCCTCTCACAGAGGAGTCAAGCATGAGGTCGTGCGAGATTAAGTTGCATAGATACCCCTCCAATACTCAATTCAGCATACACCAGAGTTGTTGTGCATCTAGGGATTCACTTAGTGCCTCCTTTGGCCCTGCATGGTGCCTGGTACTGTTTGAGTTTCATACTTAGCTACAGTTCCCATGTGCATCAACTCAACTGATGATTGTTCCATCGGACCCTTTTTGCAAGCTTGGTAGCCTTAGTATATTGACCTCTAGGAACCTACATAGGTGACGGTGGAAGGTTATTTTCATTGTACTTAGGGCGGACGTGGGAGGAAAACCCGTGCAGCTCTTTCCAAAAGTAGTTGGTGATTCAAATGCTTTCCCCAAAGTGATTGTATTGTGGACCTCGGGTAACGTCCCTTCTCCCTTCACCGGTTAGTCTCGGGCCTTCATCATCCCAGACTCTCCTTTGGAAGGTATCTTTTTTTGTTGGGCCTGGATACTTAGGAATTTGTTCTAGTGGTGTGCTCTCTGTGTTTTTGGTTGCTAGTTGACCTCGTAGTTTTATTTCTTGTTGAATCGAAAACTATGGCTAGTATCCCTGTGTGAACCAACCAAGGGAACCTCGTGTAAGGGGATTCTTGTGTTTTTTATTTTGCTAGGAATGTTGGTGTTCCCTTGATTTCCACTTTGAGTCTTCTTGGATTCACCCTAGGGCTACCAGGTTATTTTCCACTCCGACTATCATGCATGTTCCTGATGATTCTAAGGAAATCATCTTATATCAAGGGAATCAAAACAATGCCCCCCTTCACCAGTAGCATCGTTTCCCCCTACTTCCACCTCATGTGGCAAGAGTTCTGATACTAGCAACCAATAATCTAAAAGGAATAAAAGGAGGAAGAATAGAAAGAAGATGCAAAAGAGAGGGGGCAGTCACCCAACCTCTAGATGTCATGTTGGAGACATTCACCCAACCTCTATGAGTCATGTTGGGCCCATCCACCCAGCCTTTGTGATTCATGTTGGGGGTAGCCACCCAGCCTGTGCTATTCATGGTGGGGGAAACCACCCAACCTATGGAGGTCATGCTAGGGGAAAACAACCAGACTTTGCAAGTCATGATAGATCCAGTCATCCAGAATCTGTAGGTCATGCTGGGGGAAGCCACCCAACCTCTAAAGGTCATGCTGGGGGAAAAAAACTAGCCTCTACAAGTCATGTTGGACCCATCCACTCAGCCTCTTGTAGTCATGTTGGGGGAAACCACCCAGCCTCTAGAGGTAATGCTAGGGGAAAATAGTCAACCAATGCAAGTCATGTTGACATTGTTGAGAAAGCTAAACATATAGGATGCAAGATTAATTTCCCTTGTAAGCTTTGCAAGGGAGATCACCTTACTCACCTGTGCCCTATCATTACAGAAGTGCAAAGGGTGTGGTCCGACTCTCAAGGATATTCTACTCTTGAACAACCTATGACTTCTCAACAACCTATTCAACCTTCGGTTGATAAAGTGGTTGAACCAATGCAATATTTGGTCAATCCCACTCTTCCTTTGGAGAGTGACCCGCATCAAGTGGTTTTACCAATGAAATATTTGTTCAATCCCACTCTTCCTTTGGAGAGTGACCCATATCAAGTGGTTGAATCGATGCAATATTCAATCAATCCCACTCTTCCTTTGGAGAGTGAGTTGTCTACTAGTCATGTTTTCTTCACTACCAGTTCAGAACTTTATGGACAAGGGGGGACTAACTTCGCTTTGAATGAACCCATTCCAGGCCCTCAAATTGCTTCCTTTGATTAGGATAGTCTAGCTGAGCCATGCCTTCCTTCTGCTACACCTTTTAAAATAAAGGTCCAAGTTGAACACTACATGGTTGCTTGTTGTATTGTAGATGAAGGATCCTCTATTAGTATTTTATATGTGCATGCTTGGATAGGTATGGGATCTCCCAGCCTCGTGTTGACTATTAATCAGTCGTTTTCCTTTGATAGAATACCTAATCAAACTTTGGGATTTATTTCTCAAAAACCTATTAATTTAGGTGGGAAGATTGTCTTAGTTGATTTTATGGTTATAGAGGACCCTTTGGACTTCAATATGATCCTTGGGCATGATTATGTATATGATATGAGCACTGTGGTTTCTACACTGTTTTGTGTGATGTAATTTCCTCACAATGAAATCATTGTCACTGTTGATCAACTGGAATTTATTGACCCCTCTCATTACCCGACTTTAGACCAAGTCTATCCTTTGTCAATTCCCACTGTTTCGGTAGACACTACCTCGCCATGGGTGAATTATGTGGCCTCATATCCCTCGTATATAATTGCTACTAAGAAGAATCATCTGTATTCATGCTTAAATTATTGGGACTCGGTCCCAGCAGTTGACCAGTTGATCTATCCAATGGGGACATTGGAGCCCGCGCTCCACCCTATTCATCCAACTAAATGTTCAGATATGTGTTCCATTTGGGATGGTATACTTCCTTCATATGAAATCTTCCTAGAGTCTATGATGTAGTCTGACCTTGTTTTGGATGTTGACTTAGTTTTGGTTAGATCCATTCTTGACTTGTATTTTTATTCTGATCTTTTTGGTAATCGATCCTGAGACATTGGCATTGTTGAGTCTTTAGAGTCTCCCATCGAGCAGCAAGTCAGTGATCCTGATGAGTTTGAATATTCTTGTATATTTTTCAAATACCATGATGTTGAGTATGTTTCTGCATACTCCATCACTTTTGTCAACTTTAGCTTTCCTCTTGAGGTTGATCTTATTGATTGTAAATCCCTGGGCCTTGGAACTATAGAGTCTTTCTCAATTCACTCTGCCTTGATTATGCCACTTGTTGAAGATAGCGAATGTGCAAATATGTCTACCAAAGTGACCTGTATCATATTTCTTCTTCTAAATCCGATCTTGGTACTGTTGTTTCTTGGTGACAAGATTCTTAGTTGGATTCATGACTGCTTATTGGTCATGTTTTTATATTCAAGTTGTAACCACATTTGCATATACATTGCTTGCACTTATGAGCTTGATGTCAGATTCCATGCTTTTAGCTCATTATATAAGCCCTCATCTCTTCCCTCATCATCACTTATCCTTGTATCATTTTTCCATTGCAACTTGATACCCTTTATCTAGAGAAGACACTCCTTGACTGTCCTTATCTTGTTCATGTTCCTTGCACTATGCTTAGGTATGTTCCTTGTGCTCGGAACTAGTTATGCATGCCCCTGAAACTCGTCTCCTCGCATTAAGAGCATTCTTTTAGCTTTCCTTTGAGCTTGTTAAAAACAGTAAGGAGGCCACGAGCTGAATTTTTTGGGCTTGTTAAAACTTTACAGGAAAGGTATATGGAGTTTCCTTTAAGCTCTTGTTAAACTCCTTAAATATTACAAGATTGTTGAGTTTGCTTGTCCCTTCAAACTCATTAAAGGACTTGAAGGAACATCCACATAGGTATAATTTTAACCCTTTTTCGAACCATGTGGATTACTTACGAAAAATGAATGCTCTAGTTCACTATGGCTAGAAGACTATTCCTAGGTATAGGTTTATCTCTTTCGAGTCTGGAAGACTAAACTTATGAAAAAATAACCTTTTTGAGATGAATTTTTCTTTTTCGTGCTATGGTTTAAAACATGAAAAATATTCTCAACGTTCTTGGTGCTATTGCCATGCTTGTTAAACATTAGGACAAAGGCATTGAGTTTAATGTTTGTTGCCCCATACTCGCAAATCAATGGAACAACACGAGTGAGCTTTGTTTCTTTCACACTCATTAAACTCAAGTGTTATGCTTGTTCTTGAAGGAGCATCGGTATGGTGATAGTTTACCCCTTTTTAGACATCTTCGACTAACTATGGAAAAGGAATACCTTAGTTCTCCTAAGCTAAGAGAGTTCTCCTCTATAGTTTTTATACCTTTTCAGACTTTCGAGACTAACTTTACGAAAAAGTTTCCCCCTAGAGTCTTCTTTGGTTTTTTTAGACTCGCAGATTGTGAAAACATTGCTGAGCATTCACTAATTTGGGGTAGTAAAATCCATGGATCGGTGATTTATCAAGCATTCTTCTCTCTCTTCTTCGATCTTACTTAAAAAATGAATAATGTCTTGAGTTTTCTTTCTTTGACTCGTTAAACTCATACAAGAAGGGTATCAAAAAAAGAGAAAGGGAAGGGAAGTATGTTCAAATGTATTTGTATATAATGGAAGCAGGTCTTGTATCCTTGAACAAAGCACCAATTTGAGTCTATCACCAGTTGGGTTCTAGTTTTTTTCCTTAGGATTAAGCCTAATATCAGAGTTATTACTCCTCTGGTTGGTTACTCTTCCAATCATATGGAGAATATGTCAATGTATTCTACATTTCATATTTGTATCATTGGTCCCTTTGTGTCTAAAATTTGTCAGGGTCATTATTGTGTCATGCTCACTATTCAAGGATAAATCTTGTGTCGGCCATTCTACAGTTGCCTTCAATTTATATGTTAGTCACTCCCTAGTATTAGTCACATTACATCAAGTCTTCAATGGTCCTTGTTGCAAAACTTTGTCCTAGTTCCAAATCAAATCAGTATTTGATTTCCCTCATCTTGGATGATGGAGGATAACTTAATGACTCCCTTCCAACAAATCTCTTCCTACCGACTTCAACTCATCTTGATCTGGGAATGATATTTAGATTTTATGACAATACCTTGGGGATTCCAGTCATCAATGGCAGTTTCCCTCACTATTAGGTAGTGGGAATACCTTAATGTCCTCTACTCAATGGCTTCTTTAGGTGTTCGATTTCAAGACCATTTATTCACACTTGTTAAAATGTACTAGGTACCTTGGGGACCATTTTCATTATTTGTGGTTTCCCTCGCATTTTTTAATGGTTTTCATCAATGATCGCTAATCAAACATTTTCCTCTATGTTCGACATCAACTACTCTATTCACATGGTTAGGGTCCGTACCTTTGAGCGGTTTGGATTGAATACTTTGGGCCAACAACAACATCATAATATTTTTCTATTTCCCGACTTGCACAAGATGTTGTCACACCTCGTATGACACCTGCTGAGACATGGATCCACCTTGTGTTCATGTGGCTTTGATCGATTATTGGCATGGATCCACTCTATTCATTTGTGGTCGTGACTCCTTTATATTTTACATGGCACCTTTTTGCATATTGTGTGTCCATGATAGTTCCATCAGTTATACACATTGGATTATCCTTGTATCTTTCTAAAGATCATTTGTACATGGACATGTATGTCCCAAAGATCATATTGTTTGACATTTTTACTTTCTTCCAGGTACCATCGTTTGAGCATATGATCTTGGTTATTCTAGTTTCTTCGACTTCATGACATAACCTTTCCTTATTTATAATGTATTTCGGCTATTTCCTTACCCTCTAACCTCATACATTAGGGGGAATATGTTATATCCAAAAATGGATCTTCTTTGTCTGTGGCGACACTTACATGTTTTGGTCGCATGACAAAACTGCATGGACTTATTGTCGCTCAGCCAAAGGACATTCAATGGATGGAAGAGAAATATTTGGGAATTCTATAGCACCTCCTTACCTCTTTCTTGGATCATTGGATATTTAGGAAGCTGATGAACAAGTTTCTAGACCAAATCATCTCCTACAAACCCCTAGAAAAACCCTAAAATTTGCATTTTTCCCCAAAAACGCCCCTTGCACATTATACACTAGCATTTTTTACCCTTCACATGTGTGTTGCTAGGGCTCCAATATCCTATGACACGCTAATTTTCTTTGTTCCACTAACGTGTATCTCAAAAATGCCTAAAAAAATAAAAAATCTCAAAAAATGGGTGGTTTAGGTGGTTTTGGAATTACCTCCTCACTTGTAACTAATCCTTCCTTGACCCTATTTCTTCCATTTGGTATATAAGAGAGGGATAGGGGACCATGAAAGGGAATAGGCCTACAATATTTTTATGCTGGGAGAGTTTGGACTCTCATCCCCCTTGCCTATACCCTAGTTGCCATCTACCCTTACTGCAGAGCTTGGAGGTTGGGATTCTTGGAGGAGAGAAGCAATAGACCCAGATTGAAGGTTTCACGAGGTTCCTTGAATGATGAGAAGGTATATTTGTACATGTTTCATTGATTAATAAATATTTGACATTCTTCCCTTTCCAAGTCATTGTGAATGTATCATCTTTTTATTATATGTTGATGCTTATTAGATTAGGGTTTCATGTTCTTCTAAATATCAATGTTTTATATGTAGTCAAATTGGTTTGAGGAAGGTTTCAAGTGGTTTTGCAAGTCCCTTTATTGGAGAGAAAGAGGAGCACTCAAGGAAAGGACTAGATCAGCCTTAAGTTTGTAAGGTACAAACCCTCCTAACCCTTGAACTTTTGCTTAATCACTATGTTTTCAAAACTTTATATGTCTATATATAACCCTAGTACGTTGGTGGCCTCACCCTAGCCATAGGAACACTTTCCCTAACAACACCTTATATGCAATTGAGAATGAGAAGCACCATTAATCCATTTGGATGGAGTCTTATTAAGCATATGATTTACTACACACGAAGCTGAAAAACAGAATTGTTGAAAACAAACTGCATGATGAAACTAATCCATGCAGTGCAAACTGAAATCCAATGCTTGAGAAGCGACCTTATTTATTTACAACTCCTACTTCTAACCAGTTTGACTGATGTGCTAAAGTATAAACAAATTTCCAATTCAACCATTTAAGCAACTGGATGATTAACTGAGCTCTTTGTACATTCTCAACAAAATAAAATTTTGAACAAGAAAATGCATTCCGTCATCAATCTAATTTTAGATTCAAAGAATGGTTGAGGTTTCAAATGATTTAAATCCTCCATATGGATGGCCACTGGATCATAAAATCATGAGATAATACTTTTTTCTTTCTGCACAAAATGAATGGGATATTTTTGCATGTTATGAACTCTCACTACGCCTTGAATGACATCAGGCTTCAACTCTAGAATTGCATTCAAATATTCTCCCATCACCTGCTTATAATTTTAGTCGTTTCCTTCCAGACTTTCTATTTGAAATTTTTATGATTCAAATAAAACCGTGGTAGAGAATATTATTCACGATGTTGGTTGCTGCCTGCTGTTGGGCTCTGATCTATCAGTGTTAATCAGAACTTGAATTTAAAATCAATCCGGGTTTGTGAACTTCGAGACACATCCAAGTTTAGGACAGAGAAGCTGGACTCAGTTGGAATTTAGCTAACTGGAGATGAATCTACTGATAGAAACTAAAACACTGCAGCTTACTGAGACAAAATCCTCTTACAAGGGTGATTTCATTGTTTCTTTTTAAACATACAGTGGTTGATTTGTGAAAACATAAAAGACTGAAGTAAAGAAAAGAAAAACAATAACAAATCTAAAACCTAAGCTCAAATCACAAAGTTCTACCAGCGCTGAAGACACATTCACTAATTAATTTCTTTTACAAGACATTCTTCATAATCTGTAAATGTTCTTTACCATTACTCCATTGGATACTCAGCAATATATAATGAATTAAATCTTGATTTACCTTTAACGCATTCAGTCTTAACCATTAAATAAAACATAGTTTATCCAAAATCGTTGGTGGTATGCAGCACAATGAAATTTATAATTTGAACCGTAAAGGGAAGAAACAGAGCATCAAATAGAATCAATGAAGAGAT
>LPNX010528322.1:0-40752 GCA_001517045.1 Pseudotsuga menziesii
TAGCAAATCGGATTCCTGGCAAATATGGCGAATTTCTGGAAAATAGGTGTTAAAGAAGCTTCCATATCTCTCAATTGGTGACACCTGTGTAAAAAATGAGAGAATTTTTTGTAAATGGGTCCGTGATGGACAAAAACCTCTCTTGTTTTGTAAAATTTCATCTCCAATCGATCAGAATCTGCCCCGTAAAATGAACACTAAAACAGGAAAATATTGAGTATTTAAACTCCCTGAAAAATAGGCTGCAAATATTTAATTGAATCTTTCAAACCTTGACACCTGTGTAAAAACTGAGAGAGGTTTTTGTGAATGGGTTCGTGATGAACAAAAACCTCTCTTTTTTTTAAAAAATTCATCTCCAATCAATCAGAATCTGCCCCGCAATATGAACACTAAAACAGGAAAATATTAGAAAAACCTGAAAAATAGGCTGCAAAGATTAAATTAGATCTTTCAAACCTTGACACCTGTGTAAAAACTGAGACATTTTTTTGTGAATGGGTATGTGATTAACAAAAACCTCTCTTGGTTTTTAAAAATTCATCTCCAATCAATCATAATCTTCCCCGCAACATGAACACTAAAACAGAAAAATATTAAAAAACCTGAAAAATAGGCTGCAAAGATTAAATTGGATCTTTCAAACCTTGATATCTGTTGCAAAACTGAGAGAGGTTTTTGTATATGGGTATCTTGTGAACAAAAACCTCTTTTGTTTTCCAAAAATTCCTCTCTATCAACTCGTGGTATGCATTTTACTTCAATCACTCAAAACAGGAAAAATAGAGCAGAATTCTGTGACAAATACCTTGTTGAAAAGCATTTTTCTCTCTCTCCAAGTATCAGCTGATGAAGTGCTATGTAAGATATATCTTGCAATTCTGGTGACTTGTAAGACATCAAAGAAATTACCAGCAATTAACAATTTCTCTACAGCCTTTTCTTTTCCAGCCTTGGCTCCCACAGGGAGGAGTGTTGACAGCACACCAGAACTTCTCAAAGTTATCTTGACAAACAGCACAATCCATAAGTCCTTCTGCTCCAACATATTGTTGCAATACTAATGATAGACCTTAGAAAGAACTTTTTGTAAGGAAGGCTTTAAAAGCACAGTCAACGGGCCTGTTTTTAGAATCGGAGGACTTTATGTAATCAGAGTAATCTGGTGCAACCAAACAGGTCTCTGAACCTCTGAACACATTGCACTCTGTTGCATTTTGTTTTTCATATTCTTCACCAACATCTTTCAGCACACCTTCTTTGACCATAGTGGCAAAAGAGCAATGCTTTCCACTGATTTCTGAAAACTTTCTGATTGAATAACATGCACTGAATCCGGCAAGGGCAGGCCACTGCTTTTCAACTGTGATATCCATGTCCATACGGTGACAAATCCTAGCATAAACTTCAATGAATTCCTATGCAAACTACCCGCCATTGCTGCTCCTTGTAAGTAGAATATGGACTCGAGTTAAATAATCAAAGAGTGGAGGTAAAAGTTGTGAGGCATAATATTTGCACCGAGAAGGGCCACAGCTGTGTAAAGGCTTTCACGCTTTACTCTTGGAATCATTCCATTCACTATAGAGCCAGCATTAGAGTCTGTGGATAAAGAACCGAGTGCAAAGAATAGAAGCACCAATCCTGTTATGCTTATAGATAATACTTCAGCACAGTGCTTTCCCAGGAGTGGTAAAACGAGCAAAAATAAAAGTGCATTAACTGTGCTCAGGAACACACATAGAAACATATCCAGCTCCATAATATTTAATTTAGAACGTCTTCCCTGAAAGTCTTGCCTTATTTCGCTCACTCTCATCATTTGCCAGAAATTTGCATTTAGTTGCCAGAACAGTTGCCAGAATCTCCCTCACATGAGACTGACGCCTGTTTACATGAACAAAAACTTGGCAAAACATATATCAAATATGACCAATGATTTATTTAACACTTTAGCAGTGAAATCCTCAAAAAATCAGACTGAAAAATGACCATTCTGGCAAAAAATGATTTTCCTGTAGCACGCCTTTGTAATTTTTTGGCTCCAGCGCTACAAGAATAATTTTAACACTGTTTTGGTGCCTTTTTACAGCTTTTGGTCATTTTGCATAGAGTTTAAAAGCTGCTTGAGTGATGGCTATGCTCAGAGTATGATTTATGAATCCACCATTCAATATATTAACCTTTAGAACCCTTCAAAAGCTTAAAAGAACAAAACTAAATAAAAATCTGAAGGTAAAAATTGAAAATTTCACTAAAAATCTAAAAATTTTCACAGTAAGAAAAAGAGTAAACTCAAGCAAATATGCAAGCTAAAATAAAAATGACAATCAAACATAAAATTTGAAGAAACAAGTTTTTGACTTAACACCCTCTACCCCAAAAATAAGAAATACCTGAAAAAATGGAATGATGACATCATCATTCCATTTTTTCAGGTATTTCTTGTTTTTGGGGTAGTGGGGTCTGTCAAAAGTATGCCGAGTGGGTACTCGTTGGATGCAGAATTTAATTCCGCATCCAACGAGCTCTCCCGATCGAAATTTGAGTAAAAACACGGGGAGATATGTCAAAAATACAAACAAAAAAAGTAGTTTTTTTTTATGATAGCTATCCCCAAATTTATATTAAAAAAGTGTTTAAGACCTATACGGTATTTCAAATTTAAAGCAATTTCATTGGCTAACACATGATAACATGGAATTTGAATAAAAGTTAAAAGGCCCATTTTGAGTTGAAATTTCCTCTAATGTTACGTTGAGGTCGATCCTCTCCCGGAGGAGAGGTGGCATTTGAGACATTAGGTGTAACAGGAATTACTAGATTAAACATCTAGACCGGTAATCCTATAGTTAATCCAGGAAGATTTAGAGTGGCAATAAAGGGAGGACCAATACCTTCACTTGGAGGGAATACAAAAGGTACACCTTGGAAAGGGACCTCTTGAGTGGTAGTCCTAAATTAAGATGCCATCTCTAAACTCTCTAATAACCTCCTAACTACCACGCACAAGCAAGTACTACTCAAACTAAAAGCAACAAGCAAACATGTGAAAGGAGTAGATAAGAGTCAGGAACCATGATAGGACAGGCCAAAAGGATAACTCAGATGGTTTGAGGATTCCTAAAAAGGTCTCCCGATATACACAAGGTATGAGGGAGCTCAAATCGGTAGTAGTGTTGTCTAATGCATAACCGTACACAAGGTGCCTTCTGATATACAATCGAGTACATGAAGTACCTTTCTATATACCTCAAGGGTACATGAAAGTTCGTTTGATATACGGACGGTACGTGGAAGAACCACGAGAGTCTCGTGATGTAATGCGGACAAGTAACGACATCTCCTACGTTTAACAATGCCCGAACACGTCTCTAACTTATCACTCAAATTGCTATGTAAATTTTAGCCTAGTACTACCGTTAATTTTATCTTGTGTGTTTAGGTGGAACCATGGAGTGAAAACTTTAAATTAAAGAAGATGCACATTGATCTATATGACAATGCAAGTTTTCCTCTTCAATGAAATTCTACCTAAGAGAGGGAGAGAGATTCACTTTTCTTCCCAAAAATGCACACCTAAATGCAAATGCAATTCTATCTTTTCAAACGAAAAGTGAAATATCAATGCACCCCAAACAATCTTCAAAGAAAATAAGAAAGAGATCTAGATAACATATAACATAAATCAAAATGTTTCCTATCTTTTCATGCTTGAAAAAGACGCATAAAAACTCAATGGAAAGATGATTTCACTAACGTTTCCAAACAAATCTAGCTCTAATGCACGCAAAGCTGAAAACAGATATTTCTTCTCAATGAAAGTAAGATCTAGAATTTCAAACAATCATGCACAAAACAAGAATAAAATCATTCAATAAGATTGTGAATAAAGCAAAAGAGAGAGAAAACTAAAACTTCTCTTTTAAATAGACAAGGAAACGAAGAACCAATATTTCCTAACAAGCACTGAAAAAATCAGCATGCAAAAGGAAGCAAGAATCACCCCAAGCAAAGAAAGACTCAAAACAACATGGATCACTCATGCATTCCAAGTCTAAAACAAACCGAGGCATACACATGAAAATGAAATGTATACTTCCAATTCCAATGAATAATATCTACAGAAAAGAGCAAGAGGTTTCAAGCAAAGAAAATAATGCAAAATCCAATGCAAGAAACATAAACTCTCTTTGAATGTAGAAAGAATACAACAATCAAAGCGACTGCAGAATATACAATTCATGGCCCCTCATTTTCATCAAAAAGTAATCCAAAAACACACAAAAATCAAAATTCAAAGTCTGGAACAGGGCCTACCTGGAACCGCGCAGATGAAGCTGCTGACAGACAGTTTTGAGGCAAAACTAATTCTTGCTCACTGGATTCAGGCGATTGCACCACGTATTGCTAACTAGACTTAGGCGGTGGCACGGCTTCTTGCCAACAGAACATGTGCGGTTCCCTGTAAAAATATAAAACACAAGAAGAACGAAGGATCCGATCAGAAAAAGGCTAGATCAAGGCAAATACTGTTGAATTGAGTATGGAAACAGAGCATAAAATACCGAAATGACTCATATCTGAACAGATCTGGAAATTTCAAACCCAATTGAAGCAAGTCAGAAAGTAGATCTGACTGAAGAGAGTTGGAGAAAGAGCCTGGATTCGGACAAGATTTGTAGACTGAGGAAGATCAGAACAACTGATACACTTTTCCCCAATGGAGTTGCCAGATTTGTTAGCTAGAATATTTCACCTCCTATGGACAGCAAGGTGTTCCAATAGTCTGAATGTTTCAGATCCAGAACAAATAGAGGAAAGAGGTTGAAGACTCTCCTTAGACGCTGTAGATATTTGGAATACAAGGCTTTGATAGTCTACCTATGTACCTGCAATCAAGCTCAACATGAAACAGATCAAAGCAACCAGAATATGATCTACTAATCTATGCTAGTGACTAAGGAATCTAGCAACATATATGCGAAATCACAACAACAACAACATATGTGGGACAAAAATCAACTTGCATTAAAGAATATGAAGAAGTTTACAACCAAGCCTTAGTTTTGACATGCATCTCCATCAAACCAGACATTCTCATCCCCAAAAGCTCCGACTCTAGCTCTTTATGCTCTCTCCAAATGATCTTGGGCCAATGATCAATCCAACAGTATAACAATACCTCAAGTGTTCTCCCCTCAACCATGGCTATGAGCTCTTATTTATAAGGCTTTAATGGATAGAGTAGGTTGAGAAATTAGTGGGTGAGGTGGCTTCCAAGATCCTAGGATGAGGGATCTCGAGTTCAACCAACCCACAATAGTAGGGATAAGGTAGGAGATGAGGCTTATCATCCAGAAGCCTTGAGAAACTTCTCTTTTTCCCTTTTTACCCAGGGTGCCATGTTTCTCCTTCTATGATAGAGAGGTTCTGGTAATAACCGCTTATGGACCAAGGACAATAAGCGGTGGCCTCGCTTATGGGAAATAGATGATGGGCAGTGCGAACAGGGGTACCTCTCCTGGATAAAGGGGCATGCGCGGTGCTGGGAATTTGTATCAAATATTGATGAAAAACCATTTAGTTTCCACTCCATAAGCTGGCATTTAGGGCAAGTAGGTATGTCAAATGTCTTATCACATGATGGTGACAATATTTTGGTATAACAATTATGAACGATATTCGGGTGGAAAAAAAAATGAGGATCTCTAATGTTTTGTTATGTGATAAAATTAAAAGTTTTAGCTTTCAGTGGCTTAGGCGAGCTTTCCAATAGCTCATTAGCCACCGAAAAGATTTGATTTCGGTAGCAAACAATTTAACGCAGGACCATGATTATCGACCTAAATCTGGCTCATGATGTTATTTGTTAAAAATCTGGGAAAAGGATTTTCGATGGCTTAGGAGAGATTCTCAGGCGCTCATTAGCCACTGAAAATCTTTGGTTTTGGCAGCTTAGCGAGCAATTGCAGGAAGACATTAACCATCGAAATCAAATAAAATATGTTTTTGGAAAGGGTGTCTTTCGGTGGCTTGGGTGAACATGTCAGTGGTTCATTAGCCACCGAAAGCTCAACTTTCAATAGCTAGCAGACAAAACCCTAGGTGCTCTTAACAACAAAAAAGGACGAAAGAGGAAATGGTTAACTATCCGTAAAATCAAAACTTATGAGCACAAGACATGTCATAATTTGGCAAAGTAAACAACCGAAAGGACGGGGAAAGTGCAGTAAGGTGTAAGTTGATGATTGAAGAGGTAGTTATTGATCTGACCTGATCGATGAGAATCAAAACCCTAATCTACCCTCCATCTATCCCACAACTACAGAAAATATCCATTTAATACCAAGTTCAAATTAAAAAATGATTATGGGGCAAGCTGTCTCAAAGATATCACCAAAAGATATCGTCATATCACTCAAGCACTTACCAAGTAGTTAAACCCTTAGAAGCAGTGCCCTACCTCTAGTACACTCCACCTTCAATTACATGCATCCTTACTATTCAAGGATACCTATGAAAACCAGCCCGCTAACCTCTTCCACATAATTTGAATTCAATTTTTTCAGGCACTCAGGAGCACAATTTAGAAATGAAGAAAGGAGGGCTTACTCTTAGGAAAGAACTAGGAGACATCAGCTACGTAGAATCACATCCAAAAGTTTGCCACTTCTTCAAAGATGCAGGCTGATACAAATTTTGTGAGAAAATTCAAGGTTCACACCAGCAGGTTGCTGAAGCATTTTCCCTCTCTTTCGATGGCTCCAAGGCAGTGATAGGTAAGGAGGAATTCATGGTGGATGGAACCCTAATTGTAGAGGTGACTGAACTCCTAAGAACTGGGTGTTGTAAGGGATTATGCACCTAATAATCGTAGGTCGAGGGTTACCAACATACTCAAACACTTGCAGACAATTGACTTCTAAAGTACATAATAGGAAATAGGAGGGTTAGAATAACTTATTTGTCAAACGAAGTTCGATCCTTGCTAGTCCTCTTCCAATCTGCTCCACTTCCAAAGTCTTCAAGGTTCACTCCTCTTTCACCTGTTCAGAGACAATCTTCCAGATATAGAATGAGTCATATATATATTTTAGCAGGTTAGATAAATCAAATATGAAATACTGAAGCATAAACAATTATCAAACCAAGATATATGAGACACATGTGGAAGAAGTAATCTCTTTATTATCAATAATGAGAAAGTTCAGAGTACAACCAAACGTCTGAGATAAGGACTCCTCTGTCACAAAAGGATTCTAAGTTTCACTGCTCTAAAGACTTCTGTAAACAATCCACCAGCATAACTTTGCTCCCAAGTGTAAGTATCTACAACCCTCCTCAAGGCCTGTATTTATATGGGTGAAATAAGGCAGTTCTCGAAGGTTAGGGAGGTTATATCAATTGGGGAGATTAAGTAAAATGACTTAACTAAACTCCCATTAGCGCGTGATTTTGTGTTTTCATGTTAAGAAGCACATTCGCGGGTATGTAGTAGAGCAACCCACGAATGACTCGCGACTCTGTATAAGCACAACCCGTGAATACAAGGATTCACGACTTGCTATAAGGGAGACTCGCGAATGATGCACAAGTTGTCTATCAGGAGAGTCGCGAATACATCCCAACATGGTAAAATGGCAAAGTAACTAGCTAGATGAAGGTAGAATGTATTTCATGTTAAGCCAAGCTATAGTGTTAAGGGCAAACCTCTATCCATAAGTGTCCTTTTGTGTGCCGACATGAGGGATATCAGCACTCGAATGGAGAGGTGCCACTTAGGTGTATAATAGATTCCCCCTAATGTGTGAGGTCAAATGGGAACGATGGCCGAAATACATTATAATCTTTAACTCTGGAGAAACTCAGAAATCCAATGGATCAGAAAGAGTACCTGAAATGAATACATAATAATGTCATATACAAAGTTACATCTGAGGATGCTATGTTCAATTTACTGGAACACTAGCTCCTTTACAATATTTGATTACATCATATGATACGGGTAGAAACCACGTATATTACAAAAGTGGATCGAAGCCACAATACAATAATGATGAGTCTTCAAAGATATGGGAGCTGGATATCAGAATAGAACATGGTCTTGCGCAACTTAGCCCAAAATGAGGGACTAAGGTCTTCATAAATGATCCCAAAGAACTAGTACAATCCAAGCCATGTGAATAAGGGTAAGCTGAAGTCAAACATGGAGAGGATTCAACAGTTTGTCAACCAATAAGGGATAACTGACAACTAAAGCAAAGGAGTTCACCAATGATGAAAGTGAATCCAGAGGTACTATCGTCAAAACTCTAGGTCTTCGTCATCAGGAGGTGCTGAAACAGAACCATACTGTGATAAGGAAGGAAATGGATCATCCAATAGACCACAAGAGTGACTAGGAACTGGGAAGAAGAAGGGAGACACAAGTAAATGGATAACAAATATAACAGTGATGGGATCAGGTGATAGGTCAGACATTGAGTATAGTCCTTGAATAGTGAGCACGACATAGAGATGACCCAAGGTAGCATACAACGGATAGATAGAACAACTAGACTTATCTGTCATGTAGGAGACATGATCAGATTCCCTAGGTATAATGGAAAAGAGGAGGAGTCAAAACTCAAAGTGATAGCTGAACACAAGTGTATACTGAAACATGGATATCAGAAAGCAAAGAGTGCTATGTTCAAGGATAACAAGCTGCCATTACTGAAAACAAGAGAAAACTTCTTCCTTACCTTCCCTGTTAAGTTTTAACGAGTCCAGGAAAGTAAACTCGGTCCCCTCTTCATTTTTTAACAAGCTTGAAGAGATGGGAAAATAATGCTTGATACACTAATCCATGGATTTAACGAGCCCGAACTAGTACATGCTCATGCGATATTTTCACATTTAGAGAGTCTGAAAATTCCAAAGAAGACTCTAGGGGGGTCCTTTTTCGTCTAATTTAGTCTCCTGAGGCCGAAAAAGTATAAAACAAACCACAGAAGAACTCTCTTAACTTCCGAAGAATAAAAGGTGAACCTTTTTCGTACTTAGGCGGGAAGGTCCGAAAAAGGTTAAATTACCACCTACCCAACGCTTCTTCCAAAACAGCATAAAATAGCTTGAGTTTTACGAGTGTGAAGGAAAGCAAGATCACTCGGAAAGATCCATTTGGTTATGAGAAATGGGGCTTACAACAATAAACTCGTTGCTTTTTCTTGAGTGTTTAACGAGCATGACAAAGACACAAAGTACACTCAGAATCTTTTTCATGTTTGGGTCCAGAGCATGAAAAAGAGAAAACTAAGCTCAAACCAGGTGTTCCTTTTCCGTAAATTTAGTCCCTCAGGTCCGGAAAAGTGATAAACCTATACATGAGAATACTCTTCTCAATTCCGAAGAAAAGAGAGTGATCCTTTCTCGTATTATTCTGCATGGTCCGAGAAAGAGATAACCTACCACCAATGCGGATGCCCGTTCACATATTCTTAACGAGCTTGAACGGACGAGATAACTCGGTAGTCATGTCTATTTTGAAGGAGTCAGACCTGGGCCTAAAGAAACTCCATAAGGTTGGGGAGTCCTATAAAGGGATAGCTTGTAAAAAGAGATTCATAAGAAGCTCTATTTGGCATGAAAAATAGCTATGAGGAAACCCCTGGGCCTGAAACAGTGACGGAATGAGTACCAAAGGATGGCAATGGAATATAAGGATGATACTCATGAAAAGGGATCCTAGCCACAGAAGAACAATGGTAGAGACAAGGGACTAATGGCTTAAAATACCATAGTCCGTGGCAAAAATGTTGATTACTAAGGTTAATGTGGAGTGATAAGATGCCAACATGTGTTGGAAAGAGAAAAAACCACCCTATAGAAGCATCAACACTTTGTAAAAGTTGGTAAACCTGTTCCAAGGCACAAGGAGGGTGAAATTAGTCAAATGACATTTCAAACTATATAAAAAGACCCACTTTACGAAATATTATTTCTATAAATAGTTTGAAAATCAAAACATTTCATACCATTTGCACTTTTTGAACCAAAAAGGAAAGTTTACCCTCTATCTTCGATCGATCGCCGTGGACAATTGGACCGTTAGATTCAGAATCCGTCAGCTTCAGGTAAATCTACACCCTTAGCTCTTCAATTTGATCCAAACAAATTTTAAATTTAATGGTTAATTCAGTATTTTTCATCAACCGAAATAATGGCAAAATGCATTCACGGGTTGCAAGGCATGAAAGTCACGAATGTGCATTTCATTCGCGATTTGCTCAACAGGAAAGTCGCGAATGAATTGCGACTTGTCCCAATGGACAGTCGTGAATGCTGCGCAATAGGGAAATACTTTAAAAATATGCAAAAAAATTTAAATTTTTATGATGGAATACTGAATCAAATTGTGTGTTTTTGTCAGGAAAAAACATGGTGCTGGAGTGGAGAGAGAGGGAACATGAAATGATGGATCAAGCGGCTCTCCAAAGCCCGCCTACTATCCAAGCATTGAGGACTAGTGGGCTTCTCAAGTTCTTTTGCACATCGCCCATGCAGGCCAATGTCCGCATATTAGAGTTCTTAGTCCATTACTGGGACCATGACCCGGGGATGTTCAATATCCAAGGTGAGACTTTGGAGCTTACCGTCCAAGACATCTACTTCATAACCGGGTTGTCACAACGGGGAGCATCGGTGAACCTAGAAGGCACTGGCAAGGGTGGAGACCCCTTGAGTGTCCAAAACTATGTCGATGTATTTTGCATACCGGGTACTCAAAAGAAATGCAGCAGCGTTCTCATTGCAGATATTCAAGATCTTACACTTCAGGTATTGGCCAGTACTATTGTCATACTTTCAGGGTCAACAGGGTTACACATGGCCACCAGGACTCAGATGAGAGTGGCAGTGGACTACTTTAGAGGTACTCTCTTTGATTGGTGTACAGGAATTGCCCCCATTATGAAGAGGCAATTATCCGACTGTAGGAGGGGAAGACGGAAGAACTTCGGCTATGCGAGTATACTGGTAGTGTTCTTCTTTGAGAGAGTGCCAGCTATGAGCCTTGCTATACCATTACAGGTCCGTCATCCACGGCAGCCGAGGCTGAGCCGGTGGGGAGATATCTTCCTCCATCAAGGAGGAGGAGATGTAGTACATAGCATGTATGATGATGATTTCTATACATGGTGGGAATGACAGGTGCCAGTGTTGGAGCAGTTTCCATATGCCGGGTTAGATTTCCGAGGTGATCCCGACCTAGTCCTCCCTCCAGGAGGAGCATGGGGAGAGATGGGTAAGTATTTTTTTTTTTCATTATCAAATTTTTATGGATTTTCAAATGATAGGATATATACATATGCACAAGTCTAAACCCTATTTATGTGTCAAAATGCAGATATTGGACCAGTTCGCCCTGAAGGGCACCCACGTACCTTCGTACGTCCTATTGCAGGGGGAGACCCAGGATTGATCAGGGTACTCGAGATGAAGCTAGGCAAGCTGACCGAGCGAGTACCTACGATACGGATAGAGCATCTCCCTGTAGCTATGCAGGAGTTTGTAGTTGGGGTTCCACCGGCCTGGCTACGTCTTTTCAGATGAGTAGTTAGGGCATTACTTGTATACAGAGATGCGGTGGAGGCTGCCGAAGCCGAGGAGGCTGAGGAATCCAGGGGGCACAGAGATCACGGGGACCAAGGAGGTCCCAATGGCCATGGAGGGCAGGCTTAGTTCTAGGGCATTTTGATGGATGATGATCCACACTTTTGTATATTTTGTACATGACAGGATCTATGGATCAGACTTGACCTATCTATGACAGATATTTACATATATATATATATATATATATATATATATATTTGTGTTTGGTTGTCAGCTTATTTACAAATGTTTCTTATATGTTTGCTGTATATTTTATAAAATGTGTGTGAGATGCCAGTCCAAAATATAATTAGCATATGCATGAGTTAATGAATTTTGGTTTCATGGAATGTGATTGAAAGTAATAAATTCAAAATGTCTTTCCAATAAACAAATTTACATGAACTGACGTAACAATGTAGGATTACGCACCTGATAGGCTCGATTGAGCTGGGAAACAACCAACTGAGAATCCAAACAGACTTCAAGCTGGGTGATACCTTGTGACAAAGCATCCCATAGGAGCTCAATTACAGCCCTATACTCAGCAATATTATTAGAAGCAGGACCTAGACAAGCGCCTCCCGCGGCAACAAGCTGTCCTGAGGGGGAATAGATAACCCATGCTACCAAAGCCAGGTTACAAGTGTGACGATGGCGCCATCAACGAAACCTACATACATCTCAAAAGACATCTGCAACAACTAGTATATAGTATAAAAAATGAAACTGACAACCTAATGTACATAAAAATACATACATTAATATACAAGAAAAAGTGCTAAGCCTAAGCGTAGTACTTCTTTAGGTAGAGCCCATTTCTAGGCTCAGGCAGCTTATTCCCATCATAATCCACTAATTCATATGCGCCTTTACTCAAAAATTTAGACACAACATAGGGTCCTAACCACATAGCCTTGAATTTTCCTGCCCCCAAAGGTTCTTTATCTTGGTGCCAGAGCAAGACAAGTTCCCCTTCAGAGAAAACCCTAGGTTTGACCGTTTTATCGTATTGAGATTTAACCCTATTTTTATGAGCCTGATTTGTAGTCAACGCATCTCTACGTTGTTCATCAAGGTGTTCTAAATGGAGCAACCATTCCTCAAGCTCAGTCGTGTCAGGTAGCACATGAATAGCTATCTGCAAGGATGGGATTTCGCATTCAATCGGCGTAATAGCTTCCACCCCGTGAACAAGTTGGAAGGGGGGAAAACCCGTAGCAGTCTTGACATTGGTTCGATAAGCCCGAAGAGTAGGATATAACATGATGTGCCAATTCGATTGGGCTCCATCAAGTAAAATGACTTAACTAAACTCCCATTAGCGCGTGATTTTGTGTTTTCATGTTAAGAAGCACATTCGCGAGTATGTAGTAGAGCAACCTGCGAATGACTCGTGACTCCGTATAAGCGCAACGCGTGAATACAAGGATTCGCGACTTGCTGTAAGGGAGACTCGCGAATGATGCATGAGTTGTCTATCAGGAGAGTCGTGAATACATCCCAACATGGTAAAATGGAAAAGTAACTAGCTGGATGAAGGTAGAATGTATTTCATGTTAAGCCAAGCTATAGTGTTAAGGGAAAACCTCTATCCATAAGCGTCCTTTTGTGTGCCGACATGAGGGATATCAGCACTCGGACGGAGAGGTGCCACTCAGGTGTATAACACTGGGTAGAAGTGGTTTAAAACCACCATTACTAAAGATGTGGAGTTCAGATCCTATTTGAATCCCAAAGACAGAGAGGTGGTGTGGAAGAAAAGTGTTCCATCCACCTGGCTAGAAGAGAGGTGGTAGCAATTACGGAAATCCATTGTGGTATATATAAATTGTGAAGGTAGATACAACGGGGCAATGATATATCATTTCAAACTAATGAACCATTTCACAGGAAAGAGCCCTCTGAATTTACCTTGCTACTTACACAGGAGCCTGGAAAAAATGGCACACCAGGTGAAGGCTCAGCCAACTAAGATTGCTGTAAGATTGTCTCACCATGGCCTTATACAACTCCTTATCCAAGAATTGATAAAGAGGAGAAATATGGCAAGGGACACATTTTTTTTTTTGGAATGGTTTTGAAAAAGGCCTACAACCAGAAGAGAAGGGAAATTCTCCTTTGAAGAAGTCCACGAGTCCTAGGAGTGGAAAAAGGAAAAGAAGGGCTACTTCACCAGTAACTGTAGAGAAGCCTTATTCCATTTCTAAAACCAAGTAGGCTAAAAGAAACCTGGACTTTAGTGAAAAGGGAAAGGAGATCACAACACATACTGAAAACATTTTGAACCTACCCTACTCAGATTCAGAAGAAGAAAGGGAGGAAGGTGCTGACCTAGCAGAGCAGGTGGTAGCAGAAAATGAAGAACTTCCATCACACACACCAAAACATCAGGATGAACCAATGGACAAAGATTTCTCTAGCAAGACCAGGGCACAGAAAGTAAACCAGTTGCTGAGACAAGTGTATGAGCTAGAAGTTTTAGAAAGGGAGATAAAAAGGAATAATGCCATGTTAACCAAGAGGAATAAGGAGTTGCACAATTCTTTCCTGGAGATGGGAGGAATGTATATCTTGTTGAAAAGAAGAAACCTAAGATACATGAAGGACAAAACCAGGCTGTATAAGATGATCAGGCTTCTGAGGCTATAGGTGAATAATTCCATACCAAACCCTAGCACTCATTTTGCACTAGAAACCCTAGTTGAAGTAGCAGTAAGCGTTCAGAATCCAGAATCAATCCAGGTTGTTTCTTATCTTCCAAACATTGAGCAAACTGAAGAAAGGTCAGAAGGTAAGCAACAAAACTAAAAGGTGTAATTTGGGAGGTTGCTTAAAATTTTGCAAAAAAGGGCTTTCGATGGCTAAGGCGGACGCTGAAGTGGTTCATTAGCCACCGAAAGCAGTGATTTCTGTTATATCCAAATTATGTCACCACCATGTGATAAGACCTTTGACTTACATATTTACCCTTAATCCCAGCACTTGGAGTGGAAACCCATGTTGTTTGTGAATCTTACATAAAAATAATCAGCGCTACACTTTCCCCGTTAACCATGAGCGGTACTTTGCATGCACCGCCTGCATCTTGTTTGCCATAAGTGGTGCTATCACCTATGGACTTTGGTCCATAAGTGTTTTTAACCTAAACCACTCTGTCATAAGCAGAGAAAAGCGGTACCCTAGGTAAAATGGGAAAAAGAGAAGTTTCTTGAGGCTTCTAGATCATGGGCCTTGTGTCCTCCCTTATCCCTTTCATTGTGGGTCAGTTGAGCTCGAGATCCCCCATCATGCGATCTTATAGGCCACCTCATCCACAAATATCTCAACCATTCCTATCCATTGAACCTTATAAATACAAGCTCATGTCCATGGTTGAGGGGGAGAACCATAGAGGTATTGTTATGTTGTTGGATTGATCACTTGGCCCAAGCCATTTGAGAGCATAGAGAGAAAATTTAGAGCTTATGGGGATGAAGTGTTTGTTTCATGGAGATTCTTGTCAACACTAAGGCTTAATTGGTTGTAAACTTCTCCATTCATCTTAATGCAAAGCTGATTTCCGTCCCACATTACTGTTGTTTTGATTTTGCATGTAAATGTTGTTAGATTCCTTAGTCACTAACATGGATAAGTAGATGATTATCTGGTATCTTTGATGTGTTTGCATGTTTGATCTGGTTGCAGGTACATAGGTTTAATATCAAAGCAACATTCCAGGTGTCTACGACAACCAGGGAGGGTCTTCATCATTTGTCGTTCACTCATTTGTTCTGGATCTGAACCATTCAGACCAGAGGAACAACTTTTGTCTGTAGAAGGTGAAATATTCCTACTTACAAATCTGGCGACTCTGCTGGGGATTGATATATGTATCAGTTGATTTGATCTTCCTTAGTTCTTCAACTCTTGTCCGAATCCAGGCTCCATCTCCAACTCTCTCCAGTCAAATCTGCTATCTGACTCAGTGAATTTTGGTTTGAAACTTCCAGATTTGTCTAGATCTAAATTATTTTGACCTTTTATGCTCTTTTTTATTCTCAATCTATCAGTTTTTACCTTGATATGATCTTTTTCTGACTTGATCTGTCGTTCTCCTTTGTGTTTTGGATTTATATAGGGAACTTCTCTTATGCAGTTTGCAGGAAGCGGTGCCACCGCCTGAACCTAGTTAGTAGCCCGCGATGCCACCACCTGAGTCCTGTTGGTGAGAAGCGGTGCTGGTCCAGAACCTCTCTGTCAAGACCCCTGCAGCGCAATGCCAGACAGGCCTCATTCCAAGACCTCTTTTTTTCATTTTTTGCAAAAAAATTGATTTGATTTGCTTTCAGCCCCGCACTTTCAGGCTTGTGTGTTAGAATCTAATGCTTGTGGTTTGAAATTTTATGGTTAAAGATTGGTTTGATTGGAAAATTCAAAAGCTAGGTTAGGCTTATTGATTGTTCATTCACTTCTGTGCTTGTTGGTTGTGATTGTGAAAGGGCCTCTTGTTTTTTTAAAAGCTTAGGGTGTTGGTAAGATCTCTTTTCATTTCTGTTATATAGACTGAAAGAAAAACATTTGATTAGCATCTTGGTTTCATTTTTTGTTTTCACAGAGAACTTCTTTTTTCCTCCTTTAAAAAAGAATTTTTTTTACCGAGATTAGGTTATCATCATTGAGCATTAGACATTGGATCTCTGATTGGCCTTACAAGCTTTCATGCTCCTTATGTTCTTTTGTCTCTTATGCATTTAGTACTATCTCATAAAAATAAAAATATGGTAGTTTTAAGTTAGATTTATCTATGTTTTAAGAAAAATTGAAAAAATAGAGTGCATATGCATGTAGTGTGGTTCTCATTTTTCTTTTAGGAAAATAGACTCTTCCCCTTCTTATTGCTTTCAGAAAAGAGAAATCAATTTGGAAAGTGTTTCTTGTCTTTGATTTTTTGTTTAAGATTGTTGTTTGAAAATATTTTTGGTATTGAAACAGAAGAAAATACTCTATTTCCCTCCCATAGGTAGGAATACCGAACGGTAAAGTGAAATATTTGCATACGCATATTGCATGGTTTTACTTTTTCTGTCAAAACACCATGCATTCACCTAACCGTCCACTTTAAAATTAATGGTAGTTATAGGTTAAAATTTACATAGCAATTTTAGTGATAGGCTAGAGATGTGTTTGGGCGTTGTTAAGCATAGGAGCTGTCGTTATTTGTCCGCATTACATCCCGGGACTCGCACGGTTCTTCCACATACCGTCAGTATATTGAATGACCTTTCACGTACCCTTGAGGTATATAGAAAGGTACTTCACGTACTTGATTGTATATCGAAAGGCCCCTTGTGTATGGTTATGCATTATACAACACTACTACCAATTCGAACTCCCACGTACCTTGAGTATATCGGGAGACCCAACTAGGATACCTTATCCATCTAATAAAAGCCCTTTGGCTATTTTTCTTGGAACCATACATCAAAAACAGCATTCGGGGAGATTACTACACATGTACCCTAGAGGTATATCGCAAGTGGCACCTTCTTGACAATCCTGGTGAGAGACCTGACTATCTCAACTCCTTCTGTCATTTTAAGTTTGCTTGTTTGACCTATAGCTTGAGTAGGGAAAATTTTTGGTGTGTTTTCTAGTTTTTCAGACCCTAAGTTAGATAGGAACTGTACAAACTGGCTGAGCTAAGACAGTCCAGAAGAGTACGGGGCTTGCCACCCAAATTTATTCTTGGTTCGAGATAAAATCCAATGGAAGCTATCGACCAAGGAGCTGCTACCACCTCCCAAGTGGTCAGCACAAATGGATCCTAGTAGCCACAGACTATTTCACCAAGTGGGTAGAGGCAGTCCCTACAAGGAATGCCACTCACCAGGTCATCATCAGATTTTTATATGAGAACATATTTATTAGGTTTGGCTACCCAATAAGGCTAGTGACTGATAATGCACTAGATTTCAAAGCTAGGGCATTGGTTAACTTGTGTGAGTCAATGGGCATTCAGTTGGTACATTCCACTTCCTATTACCCTCAAGGAAATGGCCTTACTAAGTCATCGAATAAAATCCTAGTCAGGATCATCAGAAAAGTATTGGAGAATAATAATAAAAGCTAGGATTCTAAGCTAAATTTTGCTTTATGGGATGATAGAGTGACTGACAAAAGATCCATAGGGACTTCTCCTTTCAAGTTGGTTTATGATACTGAGGCCATTTTTCCCATTTAGCTGATTGTGCCAGTTCCAAATTATTTCAGGAGGAATAGGATGAACCAAATGACATGGTGAGCAGGATGCTTGATTTGGTGGAGTTGCAGCAGGTCAGGGAACAGGTGATGGAAAGGTCAGAAGCTCACCAACAGAAAATCAAGATTATTTTTGACAATAGGGAAAAGGTGGACAACTTTCAAGTTGGATATTGGGTCCTCAAATGGGATACTATCAGGAAAGAAAAGGGAAAGCATGGAAATTTTGACTCTTTGTGGATAGGCCCTTTTGTGATAGCTTAGGTGCAGCAAAACAACACCTTCAAATTCCAAAATCTGGAAGGAGAGGAGCTGTTTGATGATCCAGTAAATGGGAGATTTCTGAAACTCTATTTCATCTGAGGCTTTAAGGCCTTGTTATTGTAAAATATTAGTTAGTTGATTGTTTTTGCTTACAAAATAAACTCCATGCCCAATGGAACAGTAGAATATAGGTTTAATTCCTATTTTTTTAGGAAAGGCATTTTGGTCTAGGGTTCTTGGGACCTCAAAGGGAGGTTCCTATCCCCGAGTAGGAGCCAGATGTTATCTCCTAAATGAATTAATTTTCAATAGGTCAAACTCAAACACTTTATTTTTCGTAGTAGTGAAGATTTCAGGGTATATTATGAAATATGTTTGGGTGATTAACAAATTTGGAATGCCTGGTGTTCTGTTTTTTCAAGAAAATTTGAAAGTTTAGCTTTCGGTGGCTTAGGAGAACTTTTCAACAGTTCATTAGCCACAGAAAAGCCCAGCTTTTGGCAGCTAACGATTTTGAATCAGGACTGCGTTAACCACCGAAATCCTATTGGCATCATTTTTATAAAAATTTGAAAAGGGGGCTTTCTGTGGCTTAGGTGAACTCACCGACAGCTCATTAGCCACCGAAAGGCCCAGTTTTCGGCAGCTTAGCAAGTGGGTCCAGGAATACATTAACCACCAAAATCTTGTTAAATACATTTTTTGGAAAGGAAGCTTTCAGTGGCTTGGGAGAACGTGCCAACAGTTCATTAGCCACTGAAAATCCTAGCTTTTGATAGCTTGCAGATTAGACTCGAGATTCCCTTAACCGCCAAAAAGTTCGAAAGAGGAAAAATGGTTAGCTTATCTATCAAAATCAAACGCTGTCAGCATGAGGCATGTCATGATCTAGAACTTAACCACTGAAAATACTGGGGGACTGCAGAAAATCATTAGTTGGTAAATAAAGGGTCATTATTGAACCAAATTGACTGATAGAGACTAAAACCCTAAGCCTACCCTCCATATGTCCCACAACTGAAGTTGAACCACCATGAAACATCAGTTTCCAGTTAAAGATGATCATTGTACTGAATATCTAATGGTTATCATCAGAGTCTACTATCATTATACTCAAGTACCAATGACTAATAATCCCTCAAAATCAGAACCATATCCTTAGTACACCACATTTCTCTGCATGCACCCTTACTGCTCAACACCATCCCTGAAACCAGCATGCTAATATCCTTCACAGAATTTGAATTTTTATTTTTGCAGGTAATAAGGAGCACAACCCAGAGATGAAGAAAGGAGGAGGACCTGCCCTCAGATAGGAACTAGGTGACATCAGCTATCTTGAGTCACATCCAGAAGTTTGCCAGTTCTTCAGAGCTACAGGCTGTTACAAATTTTGTGAGAAAATCTAGGGTTCACACCAAGAAGTTGCAGAAGCATTTGCTCTTTGTTTTGATGGCTCCAAGGCATTGATAGGAAAATAAGAGTTCCAAGTTGACGAAACCATAATTGCAGAAGTATCAGAACTCCCAAGAACTAGGGTGAAATGGTTCAAAACCACCATTACTAAGAATGTGGAATTCAGGTCATACTTAAAACCTAAATGCAAAGATGTATTATGGAAGTGTTATAATAATCAACCCATAGTTAGCTACCTTAGACATTAATTAATCCAATTTTTGTCTTATTTTCCTAGTTTCCATATTCCACCTTATGCAAGTTGTCCTCCACACATCCAAAGTGGTCAAAATTTCTTAATTTGAGTCATGGAGTGCTTGGGAAACCACTTGGAATCAAATTTGATTTATTCCTGGCCTTCCTAGCGCATGTCTACTTTTTCTGCTTTATTGCCTTCTTTTTCTGAGTTTTAAGGCAATTGGGAAAGTTTGACTAGGTGAAGTTAACTTGTTTTCTGTCCTCATCATCCTCCACTCTTTTATCCTAAGAAAAGCATGTATGAGTTTTCCTTCCATCATTTATTATCTTTCCTAATTGATTTTTCCAATTCGTGAGCTCCTATACAGATTTAGAAACTGCTTTATGCACCTATGGGGGATTTGATTAGATTTAGTAAGCCTTCTTTTGACCAAATTCGAATGGCATCCTTATGCATTCGAATATCTCATGTAATTATTTATTGTGGTAGCCTATGAATTCACAGGTTTGGATATTGTACACTTTTTCAATACAGATTAATGTTCAGCTCCATATTCAGTCTCCTTTGTGTGTAATTTGCATGTGTAATTGGCAATTTTTGTGAGTGTAATTGTTCGAACACCTGGGTTCAATTTCCACATGGTATCAGAGTCTTTGTAGATTGATTTCTCTCCTTCCAATTTGTTATTGCAGGTTTGACGTCATGGACTAGGAGCATTCTGCTGACTGAAGGGACAATTTCTGAGCTATGGATCAATCTCATAAGATCATCTTGACTCCATTTAACTTCTTTGAATGGAAAGTAGAGATGGAGATACTGTTGAGAGAGAAAGGCCTCTACAGAGTGACTATGGCAATAGAAGGCAAGCCCAATGTAGCTACAGAGAAAATTAAATGGCACAACAAGAGGGATGAGGCTTATGGTCTCCTGTGTCTGAGCATATCCAAAGACCTACTTTTCCATATTGATGGATTAACATCACCAAATGAAGTATGGGAGAATATTTTTGATCTTTTTGGTAAGACAGATGAGATGAGGGGACATCAAATTGAAAATTAATTGATCTCCCTGAGTCCCATTAGCTTTGAATCCCTGCAACTCTATTTTTCCAAGTTCAAAGCCCTTGTTTTGCAGCTAAAACAGTGTGGGATTGAAAAGAAGGATGAGAAAATAGTTTTGACCATACTCTCAAAGCTTGGCCCTGACTATTCAGTGGTTTTCTCAACCTTCTGTGCCACAAAGTTGACAGCTCGATCCTGGAAAATGCCTAGCCTTGCAGATTTCATGGAATCTCTCACACAAGAATAAGATAAATTGGTGATTATGGGCACCATCAAACCATCCAAAGACCAAGCTCTGGTTGCTGGATATTTGAGGGTGGATTTAAAAGGAAATAAGAAAGCTAAGAGGCCACCTGAGCAAAAGAGAGACAAGAACAAGTCTCCAGAGGAGCCTCAAGGTTCCAAGAAGAACCCCCATAAGAAGAAGAACAAAGGAGAAATGAGCAAGTGTGCATACTGCAGTAAGGGAAATCATCCTAAAAGATCCTGCATGAAGAAGAAAATTGACATGCTAACCCAACTCCTAGAGAAGAATGGAATCTCCCTTCTAGACAGCTCAAAGAAGAGGGAAGGAGGATCAAATTCAAAAGACAGAGAGAGAGTACATGCATTGGTTGCTGGCACATCAAGCTCACCTAGTTTCATCATTGATTCTGGAGCTTCAAGACATATGGTTTCAACCAAGGAGGCATTCACCTCACTTGACATGTCGAAAGGTCCACCAATTGTACTGGGAGATGAATCTCTCACTGAAAGTTTGGGCAAAGGGAGGATTGATCTTGACCATGGTAAGTTCAGAAATGTATTGTATGTTCCAAGTCTTGCCTCTAACCTCTTATCAGTGTATCAGATGAACCACATAGGGTCTCCAAAGAAGGTCATACTCTCCCCTGATGAAGTTGAGATCACAGAGATCTCAAGTGGTAAAGTCATTGCAAAAGGAGTTGCAAATCACACTTCGAAGGTATACATGTTCTCACACTTCCTACCCTACTCAAACCCCTCTACTCTTCTGATTCATGCTAATGAGGGAAGCAAGCTTTGGCATGAAATATTTGGCCACCTCAATTACAAGTATCTTTCTGATATTAGTGAAAAAGAAATGGTCATAGGGTTACCAAAGATTAAGTTTTCCAAAGGAGTCTGTCAAGGTTGCATCTTAGGGAAACACCCAGAGCATAAATTTGAGAAATCTAGTCATGAGAGAACCTCTGCACCTCTTGAGTTGATCCATAGTGATGTTGCTGGCCAATTTCCTCATATGTCAATGAGTCAGGCCAAATATTCATTGACATTCATAGATGAGTTTTCTAGGTATTGATGGGTTTACTTCCTGACACGCAAGTCTGAAGTTTTTGGCCTCTTCAAAGTCTTTAAGGCTTTGGTTGAAAACCAGTCTGGGAGGAAAATCAAGGTCCTCAGATCTGACAATGGTGGTGAGTATGTCAAGTCTGATTTTATTCAATATTGTGCAGATGCATGTATTTAGATGCAGCATTCTATCCCTTACACACCACAACAAAATGGTGTTGCTAAGAGGAAGAACAGATCACTGAAAGAGATGGCAACATGCATGATGGAGGCTAAGACTTTGCCACCAAATTTTTGGGCCGAAGCTATAAACTGTGCAGCCTATATCTAGAATAGGGTGCCTCATAAACATCTTGATGGTATGACTCCTTTTGAAGCATGGAGTGGGCACAAGCCAGATGTGACCCATTTCAGGATTTTTGGCTCAAGGGCTTGGGATAGAATTCCAATAGAAAAGAGGAAGGCTTTGCAGCCCCAAATCCAAGAGTGTCTATTTGTTGGGTACTATGAAGATTCAAAAGGGTACAATTTGATCAATTTGAGCACAAACAAATCCTTCATTGAAAGGAGTGTTCAGTTCCAAGAAGAGCCTTTAGCAGCAGCGGAAGTTGGAGAATCCTCTTCACCACCAGAACCATTAAATGTAAGTGAAGAGATAGTTGAAGTTGTTGATTATGATATGTCTGATAATGATGATTTAATTTTAGATCCTGACAGTCCTACAAGACCAAAATGGGAAGCAAATACCATTCATGCAGCTGGAGAACTAGATGGAAATCCTAATGATCCTAAGAGGACTAGATCTCAGTTTGAGAGTGCTCTGTGCATGAAAGATCCTATGTTTGCAAAGAAATGCTATCTGATGGTTGAATTAGACCCATATACATATTAATATGCATCAAATGATCCAAGATGGCAAACATCCATGAAAGAAGAGTTCAGCTCACTCCAGAAGAACAACACTTGGGAGATGGTTGATCTTTTCCCAGGGAGGAAGCTAGTTCAGTGTAAGTGGGTTTACAAAACCAAATTTGCTGCTGATGTTTCACCTTTGAAATAAAAGGCCAGATTCATATCCAAGGGCTACTCATAGGTACATGGCATAGACTACAATGAGACCTTTGAACCAGTGGCAAAGATGGACTCCATCAGGCTAGCCTTAGCCATTGCAGCTTCTAAGCAGTGGGAGGTACACCACATGGATGTGAAGTGTGCTTTCCTGAATGGAGATCTTACTGAAGAGATTTAAATGCAGCAGCATCAAGGATTTTCTACTAATACATCTCTTGTTTTCAAGCTAAAGAAGCCATTGTATGGGCTTAAGCAAGCCCCCAGGGCTTGGTATGCCAAGATTGATAGCTTTCTGCTATCACTGAATTTTGTTCGATGGAAGTCATATCCAAATGTCTATTTGAAGATGATTCATGGTTCATTAATGATCATTTTTTTGTATGTTGATGACCTTCTCATTACAGGAAGCTCAAAGGATGAAATTTCCTCCTTGAAGGATGCAATGAACCATGCCTTCTCAATGACTGATTTGGGCTTATTGAGCCAATTCTTGGGGCTCGAGATTGCTCAAACCAAAGATGGAATCAAAGTACATCAGTCCAAGTATGCCTTGGATTTTCTGAACAAATTCAACATGAAGGATTGCAAGCCAAGCAAGACTCCCTTCCTTTCAGGAGTTAAGCTTGAAGAAGCTGATTCTTCACCTATGGTGAACAATACACTGTATAGGCAATTGATTGGATGTTTGTTGTATCTTACACATACTCGACCTGATATTTCTTATGAAGTAAGTGTGGCTTTAAGATACATGGATCAGCCTCATGAGATCCATTGGAGAGCAGCCAAAAGGATCCTTAACTTTGTTCAGGGAACAAGGACTCATGGGATCCTCTACAAAGCTAAATCTGATGTTGATTTGATTGGGTTTACTGATAGTGATTGGGCAGGTGACAACACAGATCTAAATTCAAAATCAGGATATGTGTTCATGCTTCCTGAAGGAACAATCAGCTGGTCAAGCAAGAAACAGAGTGCCATTGCACTCTCATCTACAGAAGAAGAGTACAGAGGAGTTGTAAATGCAACAACTCAATGTTTATGGTTGCAGGGGTTACTTGGTGAGTGTGGCTTCGAATAAAAATAATCAACTACTATGTATTGTGATAATCAGAGTACCATTTGAATCTTCAATGATCCAATTCAGAGACAAAGAACCAAACACATTGATATCCATATGCACTACATCAGACAGCTTGTGCATGATGGCACCATTCACCTACTCTTCTGTTCATCTTCAGAACAAGTAGCAGATATCTTCACCAAAAAAATTTGTGAGAAGACATTCAGCAATCTCAAACCACTGCTAGGGATTGCTGATCATGCTGTGAAGCATGAGTGATGACAATATTTTCAAATTTTGTTTTACTGTCCATGTTTAAGGAAGGATTTTTCCCACTGGGTTTTTGCCTCTTTCCTTGGTTAAATGGACAAGCAGTATGTCAAGGGTGACTAAGCCTTGTTTCTAGGCCCTATAATTTTCTGATATTTTACTCATAATTAAGGCTTGAGGGGGGGTGTTAGAATAATCAACCCATAGTTAGCTACCTTAGACATTAATTAATCCAATTTTTGTCTTATTTGCCTAGTTTCCATATTCCACCTTATGCAAGTTGTCCTCCACACATCCAAAGTGGTAAAACTTGAAAAATTTGAGTCATGGAGCACTTGGGAAACCACTTGGAATCAAATTTGATTTATTCTTGGCCTTCCTAGCGCATGTCTTCTTTTTCTGCTTTATTGCCTGCTTTTTATGAGTTTTAAGGCAATTGGGAAAGTTTGACTAGGTGAAGTTAACTTGTTTTTTGTCCTCATCATCCTCCACTCTTTTCTCCTAATAAAATCATGTATGAGTTGTCCTTCCATCATCTATTAGCTTACCTAATTTATTTTTCCAATTCATGAGCTCCTAGACAAATTTGGAAACTACTTTATGCACCTATGGGGGATTTGCTTAGATTTAGTAAGCCTGCTTTTGACCAAATTCGAATGGAATCCTTATGCATTCAAATATCTCATGTAATTTTTATTGTGGAAGCCTATGACTTCACAGGGTTGGCTATTGTACACTTATTCAATACAGATTAGTGTTCAGCTCCATATTCAGTCTCCTTTGTGTGTAATTTGCATGTGTAAATGGCAATTTTTGTGAGTGTAATTGTTCTAACACCTAGGTTCAATTTCCATAGGAAGAAAATCATTCCATCCACCTGGCTAGAGGATAGGTGGCAACAATTATTGAAGGCAATCTTGGTTTATATAACCTTTGAAGGCAGGTATAACAGGGTGATGATATATCACTTTAAATTGATGAATCATTTTATAGGCAGAAGCCCTTTAAACCTACCTTTCTACCTCCACAAGATCCTAACCAAGATGGCACACCAGGTCAAGTCCCAACCCACTAAAATCGCAAGAAAGCTATCTCACCGTGGCCTGATACAACGCATCGTCTGAGAATTCCTGCAAAGGAGAAACATAGCATGGGCATATTTTTTATTCTGGAATGAGTTTGAAACATGCCTGCAACTAGAAGACAAAGGAAAGTCCCCTTCAAAGAAATCCACCACCCCTAGGAGTGGAAAGAGGAAGAGGATGGCTATCTCACCAGTAATAGTGGATCAGCCTTCCCCAACTTCTAAAACCAACCAAGCTAAAAGAAACCTAGACTTCAGTGGAAAGGAGAAGGAGGCCCCAGCATAACGTGGAAATATTCTTAACTTACTCTAGTCAGACTCAGAAGAAGAAAGGGAGAAAGAAGTTGACCTAATAGAGCAGGTGGTAGTAGAATATGAGGATTTTCCCTCACCAACACCAAGGGAAGGTCAAGAAGAACTAATGGAAGAGACCTCCTCAAGCAAACCTAGGTCTCAGAGAATAAACGAGCTGTTAGGGTAAATACATGAATTGGAGGTCTTAGAGAGAGAGATAAAAAGAACTTATGCAATATTAACCAAGAAAAATACTCAATTGCATAATTCTCTACTAGAAATGAAGGGGATGTATTTCTTGCAGTAAAAAAGGAATCTGAGGTTTATGAAGGACAACACCAGGATTTATAGGATGATCAGACTATTGAGGTTGTAGATGAAGAATTCCAACTCAAACCCTAGCTCTCAAGATCACTTTGCACTAGAAACCCTAGTAGAGGCAGTGGCAAACTTTTAGGATCCTGAGGCAGCTCATGATGATGCTGCTCTGTCAAACCCTATGTAGATGGAATAAACACCAGAAGGGTAGAGGTAAAAATTGTAAAAGGTTTATTTAAAGGATAATAAAATTTTGCAGAAAACAGAGCTTTCGGTGGCTTAGGAGAATGTAGAAGCTATTCATTAGCCACCGAAAATAGAGCTTTCGGTAGCTAACAGACCCAAGATTTTGCTTCCTTAACCATCGAAAGCAAAAAAGGGTGCAGAATGATATGCTTACACACATAACCAGTTTTGATGGGTACCAACACCTCAGGGGTGAAGTATGAAGTTGAAAATTGGTGAAAAGCACCAGTGGAGGAGATCTGTCCCATTTTTGAAAGCGGAATCAAGGAGAAATGGGTCACAAACCCTATAGAAGGAGCAAGTCAATAATTTGACTTGAACGAAGAGCTGACTTAGTCGATCAGCTGACTAAGTCGATGGGCCAACTTTGTCGATCAGCCAACTAAGTCGGTCGGCCGACTAAACTAAGAGAATAGTTCGGCCACCTAAGTTCATGTCGGTTCATCGAACCAATAGGTAGTTATTCTGTAATCATATATATTAGGCTGTTGAGCTAGATGAGAACTCAGTTTAGTTCTCTATGTTGTATGGACTCATTTATATAATATAATTTATTTATTCACCTATCTGTTCTTATCTCTTGTCTCTGTTTTATATTTATATATGTTTTAGTGTGTATTATTGGTAACCTTATGTGATCTGTGAGATTACAATATTGGTTCCATTTCCGGTAGTACACGACTAGAAGTATGCAAACAGATGATACTAGAGCAGGAGATTAAGGACTGGTGGGAACGTAAAGTTGTAAAGTATTTGTAGAATTACGCGTGAAGGAACAAATTAACAGTCGCACAAGAAAAAGAAATATTTTTCACAAATACGCATGAAAAGTTTGTCGAATCAGTGCCCCAAATTTTGAAGAAATTCTTGGATGAGAAAGCCAGACGGGATTAAAGAACAATAGTTGCTGGAAAAACTGATCCGCGGAGGTAGAACAAACTTGTCGGAATGGTTTGATAAAATCGCCAATGACTTCTGTGAGGAGAAAGTAGTTGAAGACATAACTTCGGTGGAAACAGTCAAGGAGAAATTTTACACAGATCTCACTGAACAATTTATGTGTTCCCTACTAAACTTGTTGTTCAAATTCTTGATTGAGAAAGGAGCAGGACATATTGTCGAACCTCGTCCATCACTTCATGAACTTCCATTGAACTCTAACTGGGTGGAGAAATAGAGGAAGTGGGAAAAATTCATTGCAAAAAGGGAGTGGGAATACTTCCTAAGCAAATAGACCGAACTATTTGGGATTTCTAAAAAGCATCGGGTAGGCTATGGGGGGGTAGCTGGTCATATTTCGAGATAGAGTATAGTGGATTCTAGTCGACTACAACCAGATATCAGTCACCAGTAATGAGAAGTCGACTAAAAGGGAACCTAAGAGAATAGTATAATACGAAGGTAAGTCGGGCATTTAGAAAATAGAGAGAGAAGAGAGACACCAGAGAAGGGAAGAAAGACAAGAAAGAGCCTTAGAGCTGCATAGAGGAAGAATTCCTAGGGAGAATGACTAGGAAGAGAGTCCACCAGAGTCATGTCATGTCCGACATGAAGATGGAGTGGAACAAGAAGCATCCCCTAAGGAGGAAGAATTGTGGATAGAGCATCCAGAAGCTCTCCAATTAAGAGCTCCCAATGAAGGAACAACCCTCTCTCCATTGAATCCGCGTACTGGAATATAGACTATTGTCGAAGAGGACCTCCGACTACGAGCTGGTGACTTTAGTATATGGAGTCTACTAGATGATGAAACATACACTGGGTGACACCTCATTATACGTCGACCAGAGGAAGGGAACTGGGTGACCTTTCAAGCGGCACCCTCCCACTGAAGTATCCACTTGCTCTTATCGACACATGAAGGAGCACGCCCCCCACCAAATACAGATTTAGAAGAAACATAACATTTAGAACTACAGCCAAATAGTTGCAGTGGACCATCGATAGCAGAAGTCGACATCAACCGACTGCAAGTCGACGAAGAATCGACAACCGATGGGAACGCAAGTCTCGTTAACCAAAGTTCCGTAGAAACAAATACACCAATAAACCCACCACCCTCATCACCACCCCCACTTCCACCGCCGCCACCTCCTGAGAGAAGTGACAGTGATTCAAACATGGGTCACGGATCGGCTTGCATTCTGCTATACGAGGGGGATGAGGACCCCAGATGACACTGGTTCGTCTGTGAGTCGACTTGGGAGGCCAACCAAGTTACAGACGAAGATAGACAAATGGCACAGTTTGCAAGTGCCTTAAGGAAAATGGCATTTACATGGTACATGACCTTTTCGGAAAGACAACCCAAAGCGACAAAAGCCGATATTAAGGTGCAATTTTTGTCATTTTTCAAAACTCCAGATGCTAAGCACCTGGCCGCGAAAAAACTAAAAACCACATCACAAAAGCCAGGGAAATATGTCTGCGACTACGATAAGCGTTGGAAAGACCTACTGAGCCAGCTGGATTATGTTATAGATAAACAGTTACTAATCCAGTTGTTTCTTGTAGGACTATCTCAGAAAGTGCACCGACACATCAGTCTGGAGACGTTCAAAACTTACGAAGATGCGCTAACAAAATCTCTTCAGGTAGAGATGGACGAAGACATACCTGCTTACCCCACAGAGCACAAATTGGAAGAACATCTTGAGAATGTATAGAAGTCTCTAAAAGAGTTAATCCTCAATAATCAGGAGATCTGGTGCACCAAATGCTCGATGGCCGGCCATTCTAAAGATAACTATCAATAAGAGTACAACTGACAGGACGTTCAATTCGTATAGACCAAGTCCTTTTGCGACATTTTCCAAGAGCACGGAGATCACTCAACGAAAGATTGCCCGTTCAACATGAAGAATGGAAAGGCCTCCTGGTGTGCCATCTGCAAGACCAAAAGTCATAACACGGTCGACTATCAGTTGAACCTAAAGAACTGATAGAACTATCAGGCGGTCTACCAAACTAATGCAATAGCACAGCATAACGAGCAAAACAATCTAGAAAACAATCAGAATGGTCATAGATATGATGGTCGATGATATGAGGGCCGATACGACAATCGATGCACAGGATATGGAGGAAGAGGTCGATTCCCTAGGAATCGTGACAACCAACCGCGTTGACGCATCAACTACTTCACTTGTTATAAATAGGGTCATCGGTACGCAGAATGTCCATACAAGGACATAATTGATCTCAAATTCTGTACTCACTGTGGGCTAGGGGATCACTCACTAGAGGATTTCCCTACCATGTTAGAAAAAGTTAATACGAAAAAAAATGTTAATGTCTTGTCCTGTGTGCAAAAAAATGATGTAATAACCACCAAAAATTTACATATTGTAACTCGACAAGGAACAAAAACTGGAGCTGATAACCCTAGAATCAGTAAAATAAAAGAGAAAAATGTCTATCCTGACCCAATGAAGGAAAAACAAATATACAAAGAAGCAACTAATGTATTCAAAGAAATTGCATGACAAGAAAAAGCTCATAACAGTCGACCTAACACAATAAATCAATTAATCCAGCTCGTTCAAATAGACAATTTAGTATCCCAATTTATCGAATTGTTGTATGAAATAAAAGGTACCAACTCTGAAAAACAAACAAAGAACATATGCAGCTTAAATAAAAAATACAAAGGTGATGCCGACCCACTTGTCAACCTGGAAATCGAAGGTTACCACGTCTGACAAGTAGTGCTCGACTTCGGCTCACAAGTAAACATCATGACTCATGACACTTGGGAACAAATGGGCAGACCTCGACTTTATGAGTCAGGCATATACCTAAAACTAGTCGACCAAGGCCTAATTGAACCCATTGGAGTCTATAAAAACATTGACACGACTATAAAATGAATCTCGACCAAGGTCAATTTCAAAATCATTGACCCAAAGGAAGGATCCAGTTCCTTCCCAGCACTAGTCGGTCGACCTTGGGGTAGAAAGATGAAAGCATCCATATCCTTGGACAAGGAACGAATCAAATTGAAGGGAAATGGACAAAAGGTCATTGTACCCATTCATCCATCTCAAGGGGAACCTTGGACTGAACCTATTGATGAAGAAGTCGATGTCCGACAACTCTACCAAATCCACAACAATGCAGATTAAACAGAACCAAATATCCATGGAGAACTTCACGTAGGCAACCAAGACTCAGTTGGTTATAATTCTGATGCCGAATTGTACGATTGGGAGATCGAGAAAATCGAAACACAAGCAAGAGAGTGTTGGACTATACAGAAAGTATAGAAAAATCCCACCCAACAGTGCTTCATAGTGTCCATTAGCCC
The DNA here is from genome assembly GCA_001517045.1 of Pseudotsuga menziesii. Taxonomy (NCBI): domain Eukaryota; kingdom Viridiplantae; phylum Streptophyta; class Pinopsida; order Pinales; family Pinaceae; genus Pseudotsuga; species Pseudotsuga menziesii. Next base: position 30,817 of record LPNX010528322.1, read on the forward strand.
AAAAATATTTGAAAAGAAAATTAGGGAACACCCTACCTTACAACTGACCAACCTGAATACCACACAACTACCAAGATATAAGGAAAGGGAATCACTAGTCATGCATGTCGAACAAGTCTCCAAAAATATTGGTGAACATGGCCGACTTCAAAGCCTAGTTGAAACTTTTATAGGACAAGCTGCTAGATGGTGGGATACCCATCAGACAAGACTACAGACCTGGACAACTGCTTCGACTTACTTTGTCGAAAGATTTGGAGGAAAGAAGTTAACCCAACAAGCTCAGATACCTGTATTCACTCAAGGACAGAACCTAGAAGATCATATCAAAACCTGTGAAAAGGAGTGGAGAAGACTTGGATACAAGGATGAACAAGCATGGCCCCACTTGTTTCCATCAACCCTAGCTGACTTACCAAACAAATGGTATAAGATGGAAGAAGGTAGAGGTGAAACCTTCTTATGGCATGAACTTAGGGAAAATTTTATTAAAGATTTCAACTTTATACCTCAAAATGAAAATTTGGTCGAAACAACAAAACAAATTAAAGAATTTATCCAGCCGATCGAAAATAAACCCTTGCAAGATCACCGACAGACAAGGAAATGTAACAAAATACAAACACAGCTAAAGCCTTAGTCGACAAGATTACAATTAGAAAATGAAAACACAGAAAGAAAAATATTTAGATGGAAATCCAACCATGTCGAAACAACAAAACCTATTTGCACCATCCTGAAAGTCGAAACAACTGACAAAACAAATACCGACAGAATGACTGCAGCCGAATTCCTTGCCACATTCTCACAGTTCAAAGAAGGAAGTCGACTGATCAATGAAGCCAAAGCACCAGAGTGGCTAGATGCTAAAGTCAAAACTAAAGAATTCAACATCTCAAATGATGATCGACCAAAAATGGCAAAGATTGGTGACTACTGGAGTGAAGAACGGACCACAGAAATAGTAAAATTACTAAGGGAATTCCAAGATGTATTTGCTATAGATTACAAAGACCTCAAAGGCTTAGTCCACGAAATGGGAGAAATGAAAATTGATACTAAACCTGATGTTTGACCTGTGAAGAAAAGGCCTTATAAACTAGCTCACAAATACAAGGAGATAGTCAAAAAGGAAATTGATAACATGTTAGCAGTGGGCATCATCTACCCTATCGACCAATCAGAATGGGCAAGTCCAATGGTCATACAACCTAAGAAACATGACCCGACCAAACTAAGAATTTGTGTCGACTTCAGGGAACTAAACAAAGTAACACTGATAGACCCATTTCCAACCCCTTACGTAGATGAAATCTTGAATGAAGTTGCAGGACATGAATGCTACTCATTTACAGATGGATTCTCAGGATATAACCAAGTACCAATAGCTAAAGAAGACCAGAAGAAGACAACATTTTTGTGTGAATTTGGTTCCTTTTCTTACAAAGTTATGCCTTTTGGATTAAAGAATGCACCTGCAATTTTCTCTCGAATTGTGGTTAAAACATTCCAAGAATACATTTACAAGACCATGTCAGTATACTTTGATGACTGGACAATATACTCCACACTAAAATATCATTGCAAATGGCTCAGACTTATGCTGGAGAGATGTCGACAGATTCAACTCTCCCTAAACATCAAAAAATGTATATTTGTGACCGCCATAGGGATATTATTAGGGCACATTGTCTGTAAGGAAGGTATTATGGTCGAATTTGCGAAGATTAAAATTATCCTCAACCTGAAACCACCAGTAGACCCCAAACAAGTCAGGGTGTTACTTGGCCATACAGGCTATTACAGAAAATTCATAAGATATTATTCATATATGACCTATCCTCTTGAAGAACTATTAAGGGAAGGTCAAGAGTTTAACTGGATTGTAGAGGAATGCCACATATCATTCAAAAAATTAAAAAGAAAACTAGTCGAAGCCCCCATCCTAAAGTTTCCAAACTGGTCGATCAAAGTCCATGTTCACATTGATGCATCAGGCCTAGCAATAGGAGCAATCCTAACTCAACCAGGAGATGATGGAATGGATTACCCATAGTTTACAGTAGCATAAAATTAAACAAGGCTGAAAGAAACTATTCGACCACAAAACGAGAAGCCCTAGGTATGGTCTTTTCCATCCAAAAGTATCGACATTATCTCTTAGATAACCACTTTATATTCTATACGGACCATCAGGCCTTGAAGTATCTTGTCAATAAACCACTCCATCATGGAAGGATTTTTCAATGGCTACTTCTCTTCCAAGAATTTGAGTTTGAAATTATTGTCCGACTAGGAAAGTTAAATGTCGGTCCCGACCATCTATCCTGAATTGACACAGGAGAAGAACCAACAGGAGTCAACGATGACTTACCTGATGCACATTTATTTCAGATAGAAGCAGTCCCCGCAGAACTAGAGGAAATAGAGGAAATAGCTCAATTCTTAGAAGATGGACATGCACCAGAAGGTATGAGCACCAAGAAAAAGCATATCTTAGCTATGAAGGTTGCACCATACAGTCTCATTAATGGATTTTTATACAAAATGGGATTAGACAACATCCTCAGAAGGTGTGTACTCAAAAATGAATGAGAGCACATTATCCATGAAGCACACTATGGACCTGTAGGAGGACATTTCCAAGCAGACACAACTGCAAAGAAAATCCAACAGTCAGGACTATGGTGGCCAACACTCCATAGAGATTGCAAAATTTTTGTTAGTCGATGTGACAGATGTCAACGATTAGGTCGACCCCTGCCTAGTACTAAAATTCCCTTGATATCAGTAAACCCCAGTCTCACATTTGAAATCTAGGCCATAGACTTCATAGGACCATTTCCTATACCAGCAAAAAGATCAGGTGCAAGATATATCATTACTGCAGTGGAATATGTTACTAAATGGGCAGAAGTTGAAGCGGTCGATACATGTTCCAGTGAGACAGCTACTAAGTTTATCTATGAGAATATCATCACTAGATTTGGATGTCCACTAACCCTGATTAGTGATCAGGGGACACACTTTATCAACAAAACTATCAAAAACCCAACAGACCAGTTCCAAATCGACCACCGTCGGAGTACAGCATATCATCCTTAGTCGAATGGAGCAATTGAAGCATTCAATAAAACATTAACAAGAGGACTAACTAAAATATGCAATGCTGACAAGGACGACTGGGATGAGAAAATACCTGCAGTCTTATGGGCATACAGAACAGCCTATAAATGATCGACCGACCAAACTCCCTTTCAACTAGTCTATGGACAAGAAGCAGTAGTTCCACTACACTTTTGACAACAGACACCTATTATCACATAAATACTACATGTCGATGTCAAACATGGAAGGAAGGACAGACTATTTCAACTCAACAAACTGGAAGAGCACCGACTCATGGCTATACAACACCAAGAAATCCAGAAGCAACAACAGAAATTATGGCACGACCGCAACATCAAGAACAAAAATTTGTCGGTCGGGGAACTTACTTTAATATACAATAGTCGGGTCAAAGGAAAACCTAAGAAACTCCACACATAGTGGAAGGGACACTACGTTGTCAAAGAGATACATCCCAACGGCTTAGTCCGACTAAGGACATTATAGGTGTTGAGCCCTGGAAATTTGTAGGCAACAACAGCAAGGTATTCTCCCCAGTCAATGTTCCCAACTAGCCCGTGACTGTTTGGTGTAGGGAATCCGTTCAGTTTGCGGTCCGGCTACCGTAGGTCAAGTAACAAAAATAAAAGGTTTTACCAGTTGTGGCCTGGTCCACCATATATATTTTTGTATTTTTTGACTTTAAGTATGATATGCACGTGCCTACCTAAGATGCAGATTGATAGAGAATTCAAGGAGTATTCAAAACATGATGCGCAGGTTCCTACCTCTCATCTTAAACTCTCATGCATCTAAATCACACACACAGTAAGAAATTAAAACTAACTACCTAACCCATCCCTAGGGAGTGAGCTTATTACTTATTTATGAGCAATGTATTTTGTGCATGCATTGTAAAAGAAATCACAGATAGCTGATACATCTTTCCAAAACACGCGAACATTTAAAGATATTTAACAACTAGATAGCCAATTGCTTATGAACAACATTCATCACTCATAGTGGAAATTTCCATAAAATAAACCAGGGATCATTCAGACAAGAACTTAGGTTCAAAGAGTTAGAACGATCTCACAGTTAATGGACAAAAGGTTGAAAATGAAATAGTTCCTCTTCAACAAATCCATAGCATAACATTTGAATATTCCACCAAGCTTTCTCCAAAAGGAAAACTGTAATTTCCTATTGCAAAAGGAAATAGTTCTCCTTACAATATGTCTTCCAATCTTACTGGGAAAAATTCCCACTACTTATCTAGATTCTCTATATTTATACAAAAGGGAAAAACTGTTGGGCTGCCCACGCAATGACCCTTGGGCTTCCCCAACTCTTCATCTCTCGTATTTTCTTTCATTAAGTGTTTATGAAAATTACAATATATTACAACAAAATGAATAAGATGCTCATGAGGAGGGTCCCACCTGATTATTTAAAAATTTCTTCCATGCTGAAGCTTCTGAAGCAATACTTTTGAATTCAGAAGGTTCCAGGAATCGAATATTTATTTCAAATTTAGCAGCCTGGTTTCTGATGACTTATATTCTAGCTGCGCTCAGGCGAAGTTGGTCTTCTAACGACTGTACACTAACCGCGGAATGATCTACTTCATTCCTCAGGGTCTGTTCATCTAAATCTTTAATGTGTTGTATCCTTTTTTCATCTTCATGATACCTTCTTCGCAAAATTTCCAAAAACAAGATATGTTCTAGAAAAGTATCCATTCTTTGCTCAGCCTCTACCTGACATCGATTATACATGATCATAAGTCTTCTAAAGAATTCTGCACAATCCCCTTTTGTCTTCTTAACAACCTTCTTGAATTCCTCGGCTGTGTTGATGGAAAATTCCAGTAAATCGTAGTCTTGTCTTCGGGCTTGTTGATCTTTTGAAGGAAGATCGGCAGGAGTTTCTTCATTCGCTTCTAATCTCGCCATCCTTCCTGATAGGATTTCTAAGATGTCTTGTGATCTGTCAACAAAATATGAAGAGGTTTCCAAAATCTCTTCCAGCCGACTGTCCACCTACAAGACCTTGCACCTCTCTTCTTCTATGGCCACTTGCAGCTGGTGCATCTTGCTTCTCTGTGCTAGGACGTGCTCCTTGAATGGCTAAAGGCTGACTTCCTATTCCTTGGCTTCTTCTAAAGCTGTTGTCAATGAGGTAATATGCTCTTTAAGTTCTACCTTCTACCCTTGAGATTTCCTCTCATCTGCTTCCAAGGTAGCCTTCTGCAACACCAATTCCCCTATCCTCCTTATCAATTGCTCCTTTTCATCTCTCAACTCCTAATATTCCTACTGCACCTTCTCCAGGCATTCTTGGGCGGTCTCCATAGATCTCTTCTCTATATGAAGGACCTGAAGCTCAGCTTTTGAAGACTTGATTTCCTTTTGTATGTCTTCAAACTTTCTCAGGGTATCTTTGAGCTGAGAAGAATACTTCTTTGACTGCTCAAGATCCGTCATTATTTTCTCTACATTGTCCTCGGAAGCATGGATCAATGTAGCTCCCACTCTGATAGTGAACCTGGTGTCTCTATCTGTCCCGTATACAATAGTTGTATCATTTATCATTTTGCTAGACAGCCCCCCAATTTCAACCCTCCTCTTGGCCCTCTTTACTATCCTTTTCTTTTCTTTATCATAAAAGATAGTATTAAAATCTGGTGCCTCCTCCCTTTTCTTCTGTTCAAAGGGGATTATCCTAAGGGTGGGGACCATATCCTATCTCGGTGTACTGGTAGAAACCGCTTCAGGATCTTGAATGTCAGGGTTCTCCAAGTCCTGAGCCTGACTATCTACTGCATCAAAAGCTGATTGCTCTGTCACTGTCTGTGTCAGCTTTATCGTCTCTACTTTCTGCTTCTTCATCTCCTCATCCATCTGTATTTTTCTTTCTTCTTCTTCACCTTTGGCAGCTTCTTCTTCCTTTCTGGCTACCTCTTGTGCAACTCTTTTCTTTTCCTCCTCTTCTCCTTTTAGCCAGCCTTCAGCCTCTTGGGCTAGTCTCCTAGCCTCTTCATTTCTTTTACTGGTTTCCTCCTCCTTGGCCTTTTACTGCTCATCCTATCCCTTTCCACCTTTGGTGGTGATTTTCTTTTTAAACCTTCTTCTTAAGGCCATCATGTTTTGTGCACTGTGAAAAATGGACTCCTCTCTGTCCCAGTGGCTAGTGTATTCAAAATGTACATTCACCTCTTTGCAATGATCTGCAACCTTATTTCAAGAGTCATTCCTGTGGAAACGCATTTCCCCAAAATGGAATTTCTCCAACTCCTCCACGAATTCATCGACTTTCTTTACCCTGGTAAACTTGTAGCTTCCCAATCTAAATGGCAAAGGAGGGTATGCTGCTTTCTTATGTTCAAACAGAAAAATCCCTATGCCATCTAAAAAGACTTGTCTAACTGCCTTTTTGTGGACTACATAGTCAGTGGCATACTTAGGCAGTAGTGAAGGTGCTCTAGAGCAGCCAAACATTCTGAAATATATTCCATCCTTAGTCAAGTAATAATCAGCATACTCTTCAATCACCTGCAATGCCTCCTCCGACATGCAGTTACATTCTTTCAAGAAAATTAAGGTATATAGTGGCATAATGAAGTGCTCACACACTTCCTTATAGTGGCTATGATATTTGTGAGTCCACAATGGCTTGTATGCTGAGTAGACCGATGTTCTTTCCTGATCCTAGATGCACCTCAAATTGGGGAAAGGTTGGTTGCATAGTATGCAATCAATCAGTATAGAGCTCATGTAGAACTCTGATCTCTTTCGGGACACCGCTCCTAATGCTGATGCCACACAGGACGAGAGGATATTGGACACAATGTTGTCCCAGTTGAACATGGTCCCCTGTGTTGCAACATAGAAAATGATAGGCACCCACTCTAATTTGAAGATTTTACCGTGGGCCCTCCCGAAAATCCTGTTCAGCATCAGGGCGATGAACCTATAAGGGGTTCTTAGACTTCCAGTGTCATACTCTCCAGTCGGCCTAGTTATAAAAAATTTTCTAGGCATGAGCATCCTCTTCAGTGTCTCGACTAGGTCCATCCTAATGGCCTTCAGCCAGTCTTCAGTCAAATATACTTGTGATTCTGGTAAGTGGTAAGCCAGAGCCACATATCCAGGGCTATAAGCAGCATAACCCTGTTTATCAACATTTTCCAGAGTCATGGTGGTTACATCTACCCTGGGAAGAATCCACCCAATCACCTCTAAGCATGGAAAGAGCTCAGGTCTAGTAGCAATTTTCATCAAGGAGGATCTCTCTATGTTGGCATAGATGGTTTCTTCTTCAAAACCTATATCAGGTACTTCTCAGTGCGTAATTAATCTGTAGACTTCTCCCCATTGATATTCGGGTTCTACACCAATTATGCATTTGGTGTCTTCGTAAGTGTATTCAACTCTGGTAACGATTTCGAATCTAGGTTCCTCTTCAACTACTAGAGTCTTCTTCTTCTAATGTTTAGACATCTTGAAATCTGCAGGATTTCCCTATCATGTACGTAAATGTATTTTAGGTTATGTTAGGTCATTACCAGATAATATTTAAAGATAAAGACAACAATATAAGCATTTACCTCATCTGTGCTAAACATTAGTGCAACTGTGAAAAATAAGCAAACAATGTTCAAAACCAAATGCTCCTGCCCAAGAACTAAAACTAGCTCAAGCCTAACAAAATTTGGAATTAGAAAATCACGATCTTCGTTAATATGAACACAGTCTCGAGCCCCCTTCTCGGCGCCATGACCTACACGCTACGCGGAAGACAAAAAAGGTGCCTAAACTAAAACTAGTTCAAGCTAGGACGCTACAAGTGATAGCACACTAGAGGACAAGAGGAAACTACTTGATGTAAATGCTCACTTCACGGTCCGACTGGGTAATGCAATTCTAACCTAGACTGATTCGGGGTTTGGATTCGAGCGAAACAAATTTACTGCTGCGACCCTGGTTCATAAAAAAGAGGGTGACGATATAGTGGAAACAAACGTCGCATCTCATTAGAAATCCATGAAATCCCCCCTGAATGTCCAAACACAAATTGGGGAAAACTGGTGCAGATAGCGTAACAGCCATCTGTGCTGGTTTCCCCAGCAATCGAGTGCAGGCTACAAAACCACAAACACCCCTTCCCAACTGATAGATGGACCATTTACCTCAGAATATATACATGTCAGGACTAAAAAAACCAAGTAACCAATAACCGCAGAAACAACAAAATAGCTCGTCCAATTGAATGGAACAGGAAAACGAGCATAAGGGCCTACCTAGCACTGCTGCGCGACTGGTGGAGAAAAATTGTAACTTCCATGGCGGAGCCACCTAGGAGTAAAGGTACTAATAGCAAAATTCTCAGTCTGCTCGAGTGAAAATGACAACACAGAGAAAAGTCCAAAATAATAATAAAAAATGAAACCCCCAAACTCCACTATATATACGCCCTGGTAAACTATAATCGGCAGGAAAAAAATAAAGTCATCAGGTGGCAAAAGGCTAAGGGGTCGATGATCATGTCAATATCACCTCCGCAACGGCAGATGATGAAAATGGTAGAGCGCTCACAATGGTATTGGCGAGAGAAAACAAACTCGCATCAGAGCTCATGATACTAGGGCTTGGGTCAAAAGATGATTAGAGAGCCGCAACGGCGAACCCGTAAAAGAAACGAGTTCCACAGACCAGCAAAATTGGAGTCAAAAAATAAATATGAATCAAGCAAACATATTGAACAAGTGGAACAAATAAGTCAAACTATTGGAAGCACAGTTCCTTCTAGAGCCGCAACAGTGAGAATTGACAAGAACCAACGACCGACGACGAGGATCGGAAGAGGATGAAACAACTATTGGACCACTTCACGGAACCCCTTCCGCAACAGCGGAAGACGTATAGACAAAGGTTCCGATGGGATTTCAGAAACCAACGCCGATAAAGAAAAATACATCGGAGACCAAAAAATTAGACTTCAGACTTGATGTTTGGTTCTTTTCCGCAATGGCATATGCGCAGACAACTAGACTCCCGATTCAAAGTCCAAAATACTTCCGAGGGTGAGGAAAAAATAATTCAAACATAAAAACATTTGCCCACTGTTATAGCAGATTTCACCACACTAGGTGAATCACACATTGTATGGCCTTCCCCTGTCCCGTTGCAGACTCATTAGCCCCTATGGACCACTTTTTGTCTTTTGATGTATCCTTGACCATCCCTAAAAAAATAAGAAAAGTGATATACGCGGCTTTTACCCTGATAACCACGTACATACGTGGATATTCCCCCTATAGTCACGTACATCGGGATGTGTGCATAATCCAAATCCTTTTGGAGCGTTCCTTGACTTGGATCCGACTCATATGACTCCTGGCCTTCCATATTCCTTGAGATCACACGGATTCAACCTTTCAGTATCCCTTTGAAAAGCTATATAAGGAACCCCTTGATACATTGAAAGCAGGGGAGATAAGAGAGAATTGAGAGTAACGAAACTATAGTCCATTGTTGGCAGAACTTATGCTTGAGTCTGCATCCCTTTGTCGCTTGGAGCACTGTTGTGTTCTTCCCAAGCTTGCCTTTTGCTAGTAAGCTTGCTATCGAAGTGATGGAGGATTGAGGTGGTGGAGTCCCAAGTGGGGGATTCAGTTTCTCTAGTTCGTAGACGTGCCGTCAGAGGTTGTCACTTGTAATCTCTGATTCATATTAATACAAATATCTTTTCCTGTCCAGTAATGTGTATTTGAATGAATATTGTATCCATTGGAATATGTCAAATGCTTTTACATTATTGATTATA
>LPNX010528322.1:46957-58410 GCA_001517045.1 Pseudotsuga menziesii
TCTGTATCTGTGTCGCATGTTATAGTATGTTTGTCCATTGACACTCCCCTTTATTGGTTTGGCCTTGACCTGCTTTTTACCACTGCCTTCTCTGTATACGCGGGTTTTTGGCCTTGACCTGCTTTTTACCACTGCCTTCTATGTATCTTATGCTGGCCTGATTCCCTCCGGACTTCCCTTGTATCAAGTTGTGGATGCATTATCATGAGCTTTGCCTATCTTATTGAGGTTTATGCCGGCTTCCCTGACATTTCGTTTCAGCCATATAGCCCGAGCATGTCTCATGTCTAGCCATGCATGTTACGGAGAGAAATTGCTATGGCTTGGGGTACCACAACAGACAGCTAGACTCCAGAAATCAATATTTCCCAATATGCAATAGAAATAAAAACATCTAACACTAAAGGATTGAACCTCATACCTTATTCTGGACGGTTGAAGTAGATCCCCGTTGAGCTTTCCAATCTCTAGCTTGAATTGTTATAGCACGTCCTCAACAACAAGTAAACAATACAAGCATACTATATTTCATGGTGTTAGATCTATTCTAGCATATATAATCAATAATGTAAAAGCATTTGACATATTCCAATGGATACAATATTCATTCAAATACACATTACTGGACAGGAAAAGATATTTCTATTAATATGAATCAGAGATTACAAGTGACAACCTCTAACGGCACGTCTGCGAACCAGAGAAACTGAATCCCTCACTTGGGCCTCCACCACCTCAATTATCCATCACTTCGATAGCAAGCTTACTAGCAAAAGGAAAGCTTGGGAAGAACACAACAGTGCTCTTAGGGACAAAGGGATGTAGACTCAAGCATAAGTTCTGGCAACAATGGACTATAGTTTCATTACTCTCAATTCTCTCTTATGCTTTCTATGTCTCAATGGGTTCCTTATATAGCTTTTCAAAGGGATACTGAAAGGTCGAATCCGTGCGATCTCAAGGCATATGGAAGGCCAGGAGTCATATGAGTCGGATCCAAGTCAAGGAATGCTCCAAAATTATTTGGATTATGTACACATCCTGAAGTATGCGACTATAGATGGAATATCAGTGTATGTACGCGGTTATTGGGGAAAAGGCCGCGTATATCACTTTTCTTATGTTTTTAGGGATGGTCAAGGATACATCAAAAGACAAAAAGTGGTCCATAGGGGATAATGAGTCTGCAGCAGGACAGGGGAAGGCCATACAATGTGTGATTCACCTAGTGTGGTGAAATCCGCTATAACAGATGCCCCCTATTGTATGAGATCAGAGGGGTTATACGATGGCCGAAATACATTATAATTCCATCCCAGAAGTGAAGTGATGAAGGTACCTAAATGGAAGACTAGCCACCCAATCAGCATAATACCTTAATACAACTCTGCATATAACTGCAAATACATATAGCAGTCCCGAATACATAAGAGTACAATGGCCATGAATAGGCATGAAACATGATAAAATGTATGTGGTCATCGCCACGTACAATATACATAAATCAGAATCTCCATGATGAAGATATACGAAGGACCATGATCTCCACAAAGGCTGAAGATATATAACAGATCAAGATCTCCATAGTGGCTGGAAATGTCTGACATATACTGGAACAAGTCACGAGAGCTGAAATCTCATGAACAATGGCACGATCAAGGAGGTAGAATATGGTGGATGCCACTAATCTGGAAAGTCTTCTACACACACCGCTACGAGTACATGTCCTACTATGCGAATAGAGGTGTCGAGGTTGAACATAGTAGTCCATCATCTGATTACCGGTCATTGATGTATACCGTTAACAGACGCGAGATCACCCACCAATAATGAAAATGGGAATCAAGGTACTAGAGTGCAAACTAAAAAGTGTGAATAAATGTGTTGAGGTCGAACACTTGAGAGAATCCATCGATCAGGGGACATTGATGTATTCCCAAAACTGTCGATGGCGAGAGAACCTGCCACTGATGACTGCAATTCTCAAGGCACTCAAAATGACTCTAGACTCCAATCCCAGAATAAATGATCTGAATTCGATGGGATGAAATCCGCTGGAAGGAAGGAATTAGGGCATCCCCCATCATACAACACGAGGTACTCGGCAAGGCTGTATATAATGGAAGAACTCGATCATAAGGTGCAAAAACCAGTAACTGTACCGAGAATGGCCAACATGCAAAGTCAAGATAACTAAGGAATGGCCGACTCAGGTTTCAACTTCCTTCGAACAAGAGCATAACAGCATATGATGACTGAATGAAGGCAGCATAGACTCGATATACAAACTGGGACATCTCTATGATGCGGGAGGCATCAATAGAGGCTCGATAGGGACTGGAAGCTTAACCAGTCGGTGGAGATAAACTCAGATAAACGAGTACAGCTCCTAAAGTCAAACTATAACCCAACCAATGGATGTGATATACAGTGCTTTGTTCGAAGGCAACACGACTCGACAGCTGCCAAAGATAATATCTTTTCTTGTCCGGCTTTTTGGTTTTTTGATTTTTTTTTGTCTTTTTCAATTATTTGAAAAGCTTGAAAAAAGAATAAACTATATTTATAGTTACAAAATAGGAGGAGACGAGTGTCATGAGAGCAAACAAACTAGTTCCAAGCAGTGGAACATACCTATGCTCAATGCAAGGATACATGTGTAGGATATCGACACTCGGGGGAAAATCCCCTCCCAGTAAAAAGGGAATCAAGCTGCAAAGGATATAAATAAAGGCTCTGCATGGCTAGACATGAGACAAGCTCGGGATATATGGCTGAAATGCAATGTCAGGGGAGCCATCATAAATCTCAATAAGACAAGAAAAGCTCATGATAATGCATCCACAACTTGATACAAGGGAGTCCAGGGGGTCATGGCCAGCATAAGATCAAGAGGAGTATGAGGCTCTTGCTAAATGTCATGGAAATACTACACAACGGACTCCCACACCCTAAAGGGGGAAACATCAGCATGGGCACCAAATGCAAATAAGGCACTAACTAGGGTACCCATGTAAGGTGAGGCTCTACCACTCATATCATGCCACTTCTATAGCAGCAAGAAGGTTCTGTGACATAATAGAGTGGGTTCATACCTAAGGATATAGTGACATGGTCATAAGGTCATGCAAAATGAAAACGGTGGTGAACCTAACCTATATGCCAGTATAGATGTTATACCTGAGATCAGTACGAACGGGTCAATCCAAAGGCTGAAATGGCGCTGAAAACAGTCTTCTACATCATAGATTAGGTCAGAAATGGTCCAAAATGGTTAGAAATGGTCAAAACTATAGGAAAGGGGGTAAAAATTTTCAAATATTTGAAATTTTTTCTATAAATAGTAAAAAAAAAGAAATCATTTGAAACTTTTACCCATTGGAGCTCTGATTTTCAACTGCAAATTCCAGGAGATCCAGCCGGCGGAATTCACAACCGTCTCTTCCAGGTATTTACTCATGTTCTCTACTTACATTTCAATATAATTTTTACAAGTTTTCATGGTCAAATGAGGTTTTAAAGGCCAATCTTACATGAGCGCTGTTGCCCACGCGAGTATCGAGGCTTTTTTCACGTATAGGGCTGGCTATACGCGGAAAAGGGGCTGAAAACCGCGTACATACGCGGCTGTTTTCAAAACAGCCGCATATGACACCGCGCATAAGGATTTACATGAATCTAATGGAAATTTTGGTCAATTTCTCATGCAGGATGGTGCTAGAGTGGCGAGAACGCGAGCATGGTGACGTAGAGGAAGCAGTAAGGGCTAACAGAATGGCTCAAGAAGCTCTAAGAAGATGTGGACTCTACAAGTTTTGGTGCCTAGGTGGCTTGAGGGCCAAACTAGGGCTACTACAGATGCTGGTAAACTATTGGGATACAGACTCAGAGTCCTTCCGGCTAGACGGCATGTCCCTCACCATTGAGGTGGAGGATATCTACTTTATCACAGGTCTATCTTGGTGAGGTGATATTATGAACCTTCGTGCCTGAGGAGGGACAGGTCATGGGCTTACTATCGATGAGTACATAGCTATGTACTGCTACCCAGAGACTGAGAAGGTGGGGAGCCAAGTTCCCACCAATGCTATACAGGTGCTGGGCCTAAAGGCCATACTACTGACGCTGGGTAGGATAGCAGGCTTAGCATCACTCCATCAGGCGTCTCAGCCACTGATGTTCTATGCGGTGGAGTGTATGACACCGACCATCTATGAATGGAGCACTTCCCTACTGAGCAACATGAAACATCATCTCAGTGAGTGCAAGGAAGGTAGGATACGGAACTTCGGATTCAGCAGCATCTTGAGCACATTTTTCTTCGAGCGTGTTCCAAGATTGAGCCCTAGAGTGGATGTTCCTCTCCACGGGGTTCGAGATCCAGCCCAATGAAGTTGGGTAGATGCGATGCGCAGACTGGGGGGTGGTAGGGTGGCCAACCCTTATCCAGCAGACTTTTTTCCATGGTGGCAATGACAGATTGTTGCCATAGAGGACTACCCTTATGCAAGGATAGATTTTCGGGGGAATCCGGACATGCCATTACCACCAGGATCAGCATATGGAGACATAGGTAACGAATCTCGACCCTTACTCTTTTTAAAAAAATTTGAATTATTTAATTTTTTTGTGTTTTCTTGATTAATGGAATCAAAAAGACATGGTTTTGGGTGACAATACATAATGACATCTACCATTCATGTGCAGATGTGGGACCACGGTGACCAGAGGGCTTCCCACGTCATAGACGGAGGGGAAGAGGAGACGATATCACCGGTGTGTATGCGGAGCGAACGCTCCAAAGCATCCATACCAACTTCGTGCGACTGACTCACAGGATTCCCATGGCGCAAGTCGAGGACTTGCCTGAGTCTATGCAGAGACAGGTGGTGGGTGTACCACGTGCATGGGTGCATTTATTCCGGTGGCTAGCTAGAGCCATGGTGACATATCATGATCACAACCCTCTTCCGCCTCCACAGGACTAGACACCTGGGAGTGTATCTATTTTGTACTACCGTGTATATGATGGTGGCTTTCAAAGCCCCAATTTTGTATTATGAGACTATGTATTACCACATTTTTGATATATAAAAAAGTTTTATGGTGATCGGTTTATTTATTTACATGTGTAAAAATTGTGTTTATGATTAATTTATGATGAATGAAACAAATGCCAATCTAACACATAGTTAGCATATGAGTCAGCAACTTGATTATAATTTCTTGGAATGTGTATATATGTTATGTTCTCAAATTTTCGTTCTAACAATATCATACGTAAGAATCTCCTCAATAACGTCGGATCTTTAACATGGTACAAACCATTGAGCTGTGACACTACTAACTCTGAATCAAGATGTACCTCAAGAGAGAGAACACCATGCGAAATGGCATCCCGAAGAAGCTCGATAACGGCACTATATTCAACAACATTGTTGGAATATGGCCGTAGACATACACCTCCTAAAGACAGTACATGACCCATAGGAGTATAAATCACCCAAGCAGCTGAGGCTGAGTGTTGAGTGTGACGGCTTGCACCATCTGCGAATCCTATGTAGGTGGAAGATTCCATTGACATCTGCCACAAGAAATGGAAACTAATCACAAACCCGATCACGATAAACAAGACCTAACTATGCAAAAAAGATGTACAATAATATACAACAAGCAGCCTTGGCTAAAGATCATGCATAGTATTTTTTGAGATAGAGCCCATTTCTAGGTTCCACCAAGGTCGTCCCTTCGTAATCCACTAACTCGTAGGCACCCTTCTCTAACACACACTTGACCACGTAAGGACCACGCCACATAGGATTGAGCTTCCCTACCCCCAAGGGTTCTTTCGATTGATCCCACAAAAGGACCAAGTCTCCCTCACTAAACACTCTCGAACGGACAGACTTATCGTATTGGGACTTTACGCGACGCTTATCAACCTCTAGAGTCACCAAGGCATCTCTACGCTACTCATCAAGTTGCTCAAGGTGAACTAAACGCTCCTCCAAAGGAGAAGTATCTGGTAAGATTTCCACGGCTAACTTCAACGAAGGAATCTCCTCACTTTCCAAGCGGTCAAGCTCCGGAAGAAAGTCCGATCTATGATGGAATTCCTCCCATGGTGGCTCAACTCCCAACCTAGCCTCGATAATCACTTCATCTGAAGGGAAAACCGTATCAAGGCAGTCGTGGGCATGAGAAGACTGTACTTCCCATGCAGGCAGTACATAGGGGTCTTCCTCCTTCATCCGTAAAGAGGAAGAACAAGGCTTTGCAACAGACTGAAGATTAGCTTGGTAAGCTATCATGACTGCAGGAAACGACACGCTCGTCTCAATGGCCTCACTTGAAGGACTCGGTGAAGGAAGAATCCAAGGATCTCCCATATGAATTGTGCGAAAAGGCACCGATCTCGTCGACGTCGAAGCACCATAGAAACTAGATCCTATCATGAGGACGGGTGCAGGACAACTAAAGGTTCCCATGAGGGACGGATACATACCTACACCCACACTCCCAGTTGCCGGTTGGGAATGTTCAACTTTCGGAACCGAAGCTTCTGAAGATGCAGTAACAGGCGGATTCTTGAATGCCATTTGATCAATCGTTACAATCTTTCCATTATGAGGAAAGAATACAACGCAAAATACGGAAGACGCAATGAATTGCATACTATACATCCAGTTCCTTCCCAGTAAGAGATTGTAGTCAAGGGGCGCATCAACCACCTCAACCTCTATCGCAACGGTCTTCCCTCCCAAATGGACTTTAAGGGAAGGAAGGATACCGTGCGACCTAAACAATCTCCCATCAAAAGAACTTAACATGGCTGTAGATTTCGACAACTCAGGAGAACCGAGACCCTTCCAATAAGACAAATACATCACAGAAGCAGCAGTGCCCTCGTCAATCACAGTGCACTAGACGATCATATTAAGGCATTCTACATGCACCAAAAGGGACACATAGTAGGGAAAGCGAGGCTGATGTCTTGCAGTTTCAAATTTGATCACTGAGGAAGAATCATCACCATTCACACCAAGAGCGAAAAGCAAAGCCTTCCTTTGCGACGGACAACTCTGAAGCACTTCCAATGCAGACATCGCACAAGGAGTATGGCCCAAGTCCTCGACAACTAAATAATTCTGGGTGGCTCGGGAATTTGGGTTATGACCCGAACACTTAAGTACCCCCTTAGGAATGCGAGGTGCAGCCTCAGGTTTATCCGCAGGTTTCTCAATGCGCAAAGGGGTTCCTGGTGGATCAGGTTCTTTGCCGGGGTTGGGTTGTGACGAAGTATAATATTTCGCACGCGTCACAACTTTCACGGAACGGACCATATTAATGCACCCATGACCACTAGTTTCAGCTGGATCTTCATCACTAGATTGATCATGGGACTTCAAGTTCATATTCTGGTTATGTGGTAAATGGTTCGTTAACACAGCTGGGCCCTGTGCTATGAACTTCGAAGCTTCATCCATCCTAGGGCACAAGTAAGTGAGGTGATCATCCTTACAAAGCTTGCAAGGAAACTTAACCTTACGTTTATTCTGCTTGTCCCCCCCAGTATTTTTATTGTTCTTGTCATTATTATTGGCATTCTCATTCTTATTCCCACCCTTTTTATTATTATTGTTTTTACCCTTTTTTCTATTCCGTCCGGGTTGTTGGTTACCCTTCTGGTCGGACGATTGCACAGCAAGTACATTCGCCATTTGGGCAGGATGAGATGAAGCCGTAGCTTGTCCCGAGGTAGATTGGTTGATGGAAAACTGAGCAACTTGTTTCACAACCGAACCTGCAGGTGTCTTACTTGCACAACCCACAATGCCATCGGCATGTGGTCCAGGTTTGACCTTGGGATCGAAACTAGAACGAGGAGAGTTAGGTATAATCTCATATAACAAACCAGACTGAGCATAGACCAAGTCTAGTTCCTGCACCCTAAAGATGGCTTGTTCCTCATTCTGCACTCCGGATGTGGAAACATCCTTCGCGATATATGGCAATAAAGATTTGAGGAACCACTCAAGGACGAACTCCGGCGGTATAAAGGATTTAATTAATCTCTTCTGTCTACGCCACTTCTGAATATGATCAGAAATATGGGTGGCTTTATCTTGCCAAAATGTCGACAAGAGTTCAGTACCAACATCATAGCGCACTGGTAGCTGGAAGTGATTAAGGAAAGTCATCGCAAGGTCATCGAACAAAGTAAAGGCACCCCTAGGTAACTCTATATACCATTTCGCCGCAGGCCCTGTAAGGGTGCGTTGAAATAGTCTCAAACGAACTGAGTCCTGATGCAATGAATTGGAAGAGCACCATAGGTGGAATGTCGTAACGTGTTCACTTGGATCCTCTTGTGGTTTTCCTTCAAACTTAGGTATGTCTGAAGGAAGCTTGGTAGGGACAGCCGGCCAAGCCGGGTCATGAGCCACAGGATCATTCGTAATTCTCGATAAGTCAGGTAGATTGAGTGTCATGAGGAAAGGGAGCCTAGGATGATGAGGTCTAGGGACCACTCCCTGGTTCATATAGGATTGATTACCACCATGACCTTGGCCATAGTGACCTCCTCCTGTATGACCCGTATAGGGTGACGTGGAAGTACCATAATGAGGTGGACCTTGACTAGTAGGAGCTACGAAGCCATAGTTAGGAGAGTAAGCAGGTTGTGAATACCCGCCTCCATAAGGTGGAGAGACCTGTCGATACTGCGTCCCATAATAGGTTCCATAGGTCACCACTTGCGATGTCCCATGAGACACTCCATAGGTAGGGATATACATTCCGGAAGTAGGAATATACATACCGGAAGTAGGGATATATGTCGTGGAAGTAGCAATCTGACCTCTAGGAACATGAACATAACCTCCTGACACCACGGGTGGTATGTAGGCTTGAGACACAATTGGTCTAGTAATCGCAGTACAAATCTGACTCGTAGCTACGTGCCGACTTGAAGGACCATGCGAGTAAGGTGGAGGGTTTACATTTGAAGAACTCAGAAGCGAGGACGAAGGAATCTCTATAAGAAGAAATGTACTAGTGCCTATCGCCACTCGTCTAGAACCTGGTATCCCTATCGGATCACTAACTCTAGGCCTAGGAGGTATATAAGATGGAGCTTCCACCACTAGGATGGAAGGTGCAATGTGACTAGTACTCACAAACCTTTCCGCAAGGTAAGGCATGGGATTGCCCCCAGGCATAGTGCTAGGCTCAAAATCGGATTCAACATGAAATGTCAAATCGTGCATAGGAAAACCAGTCGTAGCATAACTACCATAGCTAGTAGTAGGAGGGTCAAAGTGAGTCTCAGCATCTTTCGGCATTCCATACCGGTAACGTGTCAATGGGGAATCGGCCCTAGGGTGAGTAGGTCTATCATGCAAAGATCCTATCTGGGAAATCATAGGACCGAACTCAGCTAGGTCAGGTGAAGGATCATACGTAGGAGTAAGTTCCCCATCGTCAATACGAATGGGAGGAGATGGCTCAGGAATAGTCTCTGAATGATCCTCCATGGTGTGTGAATCAGTGTGTGACATAGTCCACCTTGATAGTCTAGGCCCCTCTCCCAAAGGAGGAGGAGAAGTGGAAGGCGGAAGTCCTGCTAACCGATGAGAATGGCACGGAACCGTACTCGAATCCACAATGACTCAACAAAAATCAAAGACTCTCTATTTACGTCAACCCTAGGTCAACTAGCGTGCACAGAGAAATCACTATAAAATCTAAAGCCAAAAGCAAGCAAACAAGGGCTGGATAAGTGAGCTCCCGAATGTGGCCGATATGTCTCGCCTAGGAGAGGCTTGAGAGGCCCTTGTCACCACAAGTGGAGGTTCGAAACCAATTATTGTGGCCCTTAGCTTCAACACGTAAAGAGACTGTGCTGTTCGACCCCAACCTGGCTGGGACACATGCAGAATAACCTCTACACGTACCCCCTCGATATCCTAGGTAAGGTCACTAAGGTCACCTCAATATAATCAACACTCAAGCGGACAGTCGCAGGAGGGATTGACCGTATGGGCAGGGTAGCAAAGCCCAAAACTACCAAAAGAGCCCCCAGATATGAATACAATCCTGGCTATATCACCGGTGCTACACAGTTACCGACCAGGGGTTATCCCAATCAACAACCGCTCACACTTCCTAGTGCTTGACTCCCTTTTGAGAGGAGCTTCCTGAGAACGCTGGTTATACCAAGGATTTCACACACTCCTTGGACAGACACCTAGTTGTTTTCATTTAGTGATCTTGGAGAATTAACTTTCAATGAACTATTCCAAGATCCTAAAACCTAAGCTTGTTTGGTGCACCCTAGAAAAGAAAAGAGTGTAATTCATTTTATTTAGCGTTGATTTTAGTTGGCTTTATTACTCAAAAATAGGATATGGTCGTGCAACTAATGGTGTTATGACGCAACAAGAAGTAAAATGCACACCTAACAATCAATGCAAATGCATTGTGTCCATGAAAATTGGGTATGTGTACTACGTGAATGCAGAATTTCTTCTTCAAATGCTGAATGCAAATTTCCCTGTATGAAGTCCTAACTATTACTCCAAAGAAAATCTAGATCTAGTGCAAGTACAATGCAAAGTGCAAAATGCAATGCATGATGATAAGCAAATGTTTTTGGATTTTTTGAAAATAAAGAGATACAAAAAGCAAAAGAATGACTCTACCCACCCCAGACTCTGCAAACACACATAAAAAACATTCCAGCAAAGCACTAAGGCAAAAGGACTCTAATGCACTAATCTCAAACAAAAAATCAAAGATGCCATGACAAGAACTTTCCTAAAAGAAAAAATTTAGGCTAAAAAAAACGTTTCTGGTAAAAAACAGAGGTATTAACAGACTCAGGCAGTGCCAAAGGATACTCAGCAACTAACAGAATTCACCCAGCAATCCACTATCTTCCACAAAAGGTAAAAACCAGGGTATACACGACTATGCGCAGTGAACCTGCGTGTATACATGAAAATCCCAGGGGAAACCACGTGTATACGCGACTGTAAGTGACAAACCCGTGTACAGGAAGAAAAAGATGCACAAATTCAAGGTAAACAGACAGGCTGAGACTAAATTCACACCAACCAGGCTCTACCAGGCATACATGCCCCCATACCCGACATAGAAACAAGAGAGAGAGAGCAATTCAAATACATTGAATGCCAAGAAATCAACCCCCAAAGGAAAATTACTAGGAACTCCCCAGCGGAGTCGCCAATTCTATTACGGAGAGAAATTCCTATGGCTTGGGGTACCACAACAGACCGCTAGACTCTAGAAATCAATCTTTCCCAATATCCAATAGAAATAAAAACATCTAGCACTAAAGGATCGAACCTCGTACCTTATTCTGGACGGTTGAAGTAGATCCCCGTTGAGCTTTCCAATCTTCAGCTTGAATTGTTATAGCACGTCCTCAA